>NEWO01000049.1:1316066-1351459 GCA_003013225.1 Phalaenopsis aphrodite
CCAGTCTTTCTTTGTGCTGATGTATTCTTATTCCTTCTTTTCAGATCCTAGAATGGTTGCTCGATATTTTAATGATAGCTTGAGTTTTTTATTTCCTCATTTGATTTATATTTATACAAACCAAAGGAGGATTATGTGATTGGAAGTATATACAACCAAGAGCAAAAATTTAGCTGTACAATTAATTGCAATAAATTCATAGTGAGATGGCATTACAGAGCACATGAATGATGAGATACTATTCATGAGCAGTTTTTGTCTAATTCATGAGTACATGGATCAATGAGGTGGCATGCAAAAGCCGATATAGCCGTTATTCTTGGAGATTAATTTGATTTAGTTATATATGTTGATATCTTTCCAGTTGATGTTGGTTGGTCACGAAGCATCCGTTTGCTTCTAATAAACTAATGTCTTTGCTTGGTACATTTCTTTGTAAAATCTATAATTTTAAGGTTTGGGGATATATGATGAAGACAAATATTACGAGTATCGAATGATTTTTGAATTGAGTGTCAATTAACTTCATATGCTTAATTCTTTCATGATATGTTAGATTGGAAGCAATTGGGAGAACACTTGGATTTTCAGCATGTAAATGAGTGGGACTTTATTAAGGAAAATTGAGTTTGAATAGAATATCATATAACCAGATAATTGTTGAACTAAAGAGAAAATATCCGGTCTAGGTTTAGTCCAGTAGTTTAGATTTCATATCAATTGTTCATATGTAGTAGGCAGGATCAGGGAGAATAATTTTTCTTCACTAAGATACTTTGTGTTTACTTCTAATAGATTATTTGCAGGGGAAGTATTTTGAAGACCTATCTATGTAATTAAATCATGGATATATCTATGCTGGTTTAGAAATGAACCAAAGGATTTGGTGTGTACTTTAGAACTTAAGAAGTGAGGACCCTAAGGTTATTCATATCAAGTGCATCTTAACAGTGTTGTTGAAGATGATTAATTATCATCAAATCTGTCCCAGAATTGATGATATCAACATAAAAGAGTAGAATATCAATTCCATCATATGTTTTATAGAGAAAATGATGAATCACATTTGATTTATGTAAAAGAGATTGTTAGTAAGGTTGACCAACAAATCATGCACGGGATCCTGTTTCACATTATAGGGAATGCTTTTGTTTATATATTTTTGTAGAAGAAATAAATACTCCATGGAAAACTTCTATGCTGATTTCTTGTTTGAGATCATCGTAAAGAAATGTATTTTTATATTCAACTAGTGAAGTGATCATACTTCTGAAATAGCAATTGAGATAATCATTTACGTTGTGGCCATTTCGCTATAATTGAAAATATTATTATTTCATAATCAATTTCATATTATTGCTTGTTATCAAGGACACTAAACCACACTTCATATTGATCTAGAGTGCCATCAAATTGAAGTTTGATTGATTAAACCCATTTATATTCTTTGGCTTTGATTGTTATAGGGCACTAAACAATCTCCATTTATGATTATCCTGAACAAGTTAAAGTTCGACAGCCATTGCTTCTTTACAACATACATGCTTACTAGCTTTTAAAGAACTTGAAAGAATAGAAATAGAGGCCATTGTATTGTGGAATCGGTACCGATTTAGGGGATGAAAATTTTTTTAAGAGCGTATGGAAGCTGTGATTGAGATGTTTTAGTGGCTTCAGATGGTGGATCATTTGCACAGTTTATGGTGGTTGATCAATAGGCAGAGACTTGGATGGAGAATTTGCCTTAGAAGCTAGTCTGGTTGGAAGCTTTCTTTCACATACAAAATCTTGTTTTGAATTTTGCAACAATGGAATTCCGATCATCAAAATGAGGAAGAACATAAATTTCTAGTAGAGGCTCAACGTTAGTAGAGAAAAAGAATTGATGTTCAGAGAATATAAGACGACAATAAATTTGAAATGATTTGCATCCTATATCACATCATACATTGCCTTTGTAAGAAGTGTCATAAATGCATATTTAGTGGATTGAGCTGAAAGTTTATGACGATCATATACAAAATGTGCATCGTGAAATGTGTATAAATCAATATAGCTTGCATTTTTATGGAAGTGATAATAATAAGGAGAGTCAAGTTTCAAGGGACAAGAGGGTTATCTTTTAATAGAAAATTTCGACAAAATTGAGGATTCTAGCTTTAGGTTTGAATAACATCTATATGGGACAATTTCTTTTGTTAAGCAGTACCATTTTGTTAAGCTGTATAAAGGCATGATCTCAAGAAATAATTTTCTTCTTTTTAATGGGTGACATTCAAGGGATATATATTCATCTCGAGAGTCAGATTTAATTATTTTAATATGAGATGACAATTGAGTCTCAACACAAGTAATTAAGTTTTAAATGATGAAAAGTTTTAGATTTTTTATGCAGAAATTAATTCTAAGTGCAATTGTTATAATCTTTGATGAAATTTACAAATTATTTCTAATTTGCATGCAATATAACAAGAGTAATATCTTATAAATCATTATGGATCAAGTCAAAATAATTTTTGGCATGACTATCATGCGATGGAAAAGAATGATTTCTTGCTATTTTCAAATTTGAATGTTGAGTAATCAAGAAAAATAGGAGTAAATTGATCACTTTTTTTCTAATAAACCGGAGTTTATTAAGTGATTTAAATAGAAGAGTGTGGAATTGTTGATCTATTTTGCATCGGAGACCATTATTTTGATTTATCTCTGTATAGAATAATGGAACACTCTTTGAAGTGGATGGATACAGAGAAAACTATTATTGAACTTTATGCTTCTGCTTGTGTAGTTCTTACATCATCTGATTCTGCATAATGCTACCAGAACATTGAACATTATGATTAATTTCAATCAACTTTTCTTTTGAGGTGGACTTAGTCGAGAGAATAGAAGATATGTGGATATGCTTAACTGTGGTGTTAATTTCCCCAATGGCTTTGATATGTAATTGATTACTTTCAACAATTTAGTTGGTGATAATTTATGATAGGTTTAGATATTATGAAGGATAATGAAGGAGGCGAATGGTAGTTCATAGGATTAGAAGCACCATAATTCACAAGGATTTTAAAGAGAGCAGTGTATTTGTATTTTGAAACATTAATGCATATAATTTTTTAATTATCATTTTTTGTACCATTTCAAGAGTAATCTCTAACTTTCAAACCAACAACCTGATTATTAACAACCGCTCGTGTAGAATTTGATTGTTGGTTTTGTTGACATTTTCGACATTTTTTAATCTGTTGTTCTGACTTTTTATTATAGTTGCAAAATTTCTTTGCATAATTGTGCAGTGGCATGCCCATAATCTTCGTATCATTATATCCAGTGTGTTATTTTCATAATTCTTCCCATGAGCTACATATGCATCAACATTTCATGTTGAAATATAGTTCGTGTCTGAAACTGTTGCTTATGAAATTATTCTTTTTAAAGCATACCTCATGAAAGTATTCTCTTTAAAGCACACCTCCAATGATAAAGAAATGTCACGATTCATTAAGTTGGTATGTATTTTCTCAAAATCAAGACAAAGCTCTATCCGTTATTGCTCTTTTTGGTTCTTGTCCATGAACCTTTTGAACAAACAAAAGAGATTCAAAAGGTTCATTTGCATAGCTTTTAACGATTAATTTTGTCTTTAAGTTTTGAAACATAGAAAAGTGATTCTGAATTGAAATTCCCTTTACAAAGAATCAAAATTCAAATTCCTATGTGTAGTAATTTTTTCATATGATTTTATACTGGAAACGTCCGTATTATCTGTCGATATGTTGACATAGTTTTCCATGATCTAATGATGCCTTATCACAACAAGCAATATCATATATTTGAACAACTTAGAGGGATGCAACATAAACTTTAATAAACAATGGGTGGGCTGGTTCACACTAACAGTGGGCCAAGTTGGTTCATGCTAACAATGACAAACAAGCTACAATAACCTAACAAAAACGGGCGAACAATGAGCAAGTAGTAAATATCAAGGGCAAGCAGGGCAAATAGTACATGAGTGAGTGCAGTGCTATGAACTTGGAAAACAAGATCTAAACGGTTTTGGGTGAGACGGGGGCAAACAATCACTAAGTGAGACATGAGTGAACTAGTGTTTGAAAGGCAACTAAGATTGGAGCAAACGAGTGCTGGAATCTTGCTCAATTAGGAGCTGCAAAGGGAGGCAACGAGTGAACATGATCTAGCGAAGCAGCAAGAGTATCACAATCTAACAATTCAAAATTGGATTGTTTTGGATCTTCCAAGAAACTTATGACAGAAAGAAAACCTCTTGCGAAATGTTGAGCAGAGAGATGAAGGCTTTGATAGCTTGCTCTCGTGCCATGAAAAGTAAAATTGAGCATGATATTACTCGAGTTTAGTCCATCTTTTGAACTATGTTTATAAAACCAAAGGACGATTACATAATAAGAAGTATACCATGATGCAAGTGTCAACTATCAAGAGCAAAAGTTTAGCTTTACAATTAATTGCAGTAAATTCACACACGCGGATTGGTGAGGTGATTTGCATGAGCACATGGATCAATGAGGTGGTATGCAATGATCTGATTTTATCTTAATTCTTAGAGATTAATTTTATGATCACATGGATGGTTGAGGTGGTATGCAAGAAGCCTATTTAGCAATAATTTATGGAGATTAATTTTCAATTAATCATATACGTAGGTTTGCATTTCAAACTTCTGATTAAATATTTTTTAACAAATCTTTGTATGAACTTGGTTGTACAACTAATTCTATCGATTAATGAGAAAAACATTTAATCAAATTTTTTCTCTTTAACGGTGCTGCATATATCAGTAAAAAGATAAAAGCTTAGAGGTGAAACAATATAGTTTTCATTAAAACTTTGAATTATTTGATGTTGGCTCAAACTGAAGGCTGTATTGCGCCATAATGATAGAGTTCTAAGGGCATGCCAACATTATAGGATGTAGCAATGGGTTGATAAATGCAATCATTCTCGATTTATTGCAGTGAGATTTATTTAGTTCACTACAAAGAAAACCTCACAATTTCTCTCTGCTGGCACTTTGCCTTAATAACTCATTTTTTCCCACAAATAAACTCAAGAAGCCTTTCATCCTTTGATAAGCTATCTTTCAACTGTTCTTTTTCATCAATTTAATTATAGCAAGCATCCCATGTGGTTATTGATATTGTAACTTGCGTTAACAGATACCTGTAACGGCGCCTGGAAGAGCGCGTGGGGAGTTGGAAATTACATACCTAGATGAAGAGATAAGGTAAGCAAGCTTTTGTACTACTTTCTTCAGCCTAATTCTGGATGGTTAGAGCCTAATAGTCTCATACTTAATTAAGTACAAATATTAGTTGGAAATATTTGGTCTAACCATTCATTTAAATCTCTACTTGAAAAAATAAAATATCCGTTTCAATGTGGCATGCTTCTTTGATTTATATATTTCATCTTCTGGTTGTAGGATTTCTAGGGGTGACAAGGGAAATTTGTTCATTTTGAAGATGGTGGATCGAGCTTATCGAATCCCTAGTTGATGATATTTCATGGAAAATTTTGGATTTTTCTATATTTATAAATATAGCACCTAAACATGTAAATTAAATTAACTTAATGTATGTGTGATACAATTGAATATATCAGAATTCAGCTAGTAAAATTTAGTCATATTACTTTAAAAAGTTAGTAGTCGTGATGTTTTTGATGCGATGTAAAAGATTCGAGTGTTATGCTTGCAAATAATAATGTTTAGTTGTTAGATATGTAAATGCATAAGAATTGTTTGGTTTGCATGTAAACTTCCCTTGTAGGTATGTTGTAATTATGCAGTACTTATGTGTTAGATATGGAATTTTCTTTATCCTATTGTGGTCCGTCATATATTGTACTATATTGAAAAATGACTGAGTTCTCCAGTAGTAGCACTCATTTCTCGCACTTGTATTATTTGTGTGTGTGTTTATTTATTTATTTATTTTAATTTTTGAGAGGGTAACCTCAAAGGGCAATGTGTGTGATTCGAACTCACAATCTCATGGTGTTGGTTATACCCTCAACCACTATGTCACTAGTAAGTGCGACTGTATTATATCTGTTGTTATTCATGAACAAAAAAACACGTGATGATCTGTCAGATTGTTGTTTTTTCCTTTACTTTTGGATTATATTTTCAGAAGATAGATTTGATTATAGATAGAAAACTATTTAGATATTTTGCCCTCATTTTATGAGAGTTTTAGGATCTAATTTAAAGTTTCTAACGGTTGTAATATCTTATTATTATTTATCTCTTTGGATAACAAAAAGGAGCTTTAGATTAGGAGCCATGATAAAGGTGCTTGTTGTTTAACATATAATATCAACCATTTAATTATAGATTAATAAAAATTATCGCTATAAACTTAGCTCGTAATGTGGGTGATGATAAAAAACTTAATTAAGGTCTCATGATTTTGTCATTAGTTATTAAAGGAGCTTTTTTCACTTAATCAAAGGATGTTGTCGACCAAGCATTATCAAATAAAACTTATCAGTAATCACGAGTTATTTCATCCAATGAAAACTTGTAGGCATGATGTAAATGTTTGACTTAGTATATATTTTAAGTTGGCCTTATACAATGGATAAATTTGTGTCCTATCAAATATATTATATGATTCATAGCTCAAATGATTCCTTTGAGGTGCAAACCGCCTAGTTAAATGGCTATAATCGTAATCATATTTTTTATGGCACCCTCAAGGGATAAAATCACTGAGACTAAAAATAGGAATTGCACCCTTTCTTGTATTAGATAATTTGGAAATGATTGTAGTGATATGAGATTTATTCTTCGTGCTAATGTTAAGCAAATTGTTTACCCTTGATGAACTAATGTTGGATTGAGTTTGCTCAACTTTAGAGGGTTAATTTCTTGAACACCTAAATCATATTCTTTTTAAAATTTGAGAGGAATTTTAAAATAAAGATCTATCTAGTTAAGATTTTTTGTAAACATAATCACCATTAGGATGATTTATTTGCATTGTTGGTGCTTATGATTTGGTTGAAATGTATTATTTGAATGTTGTCAGAGCGTCATCTTGTCAATCACAATTCTTGTAAGTTGGATCGAACTAGTTGAGTGGAGCTTACTCTATCAACTCTAGATCTTATGAGGATTAGGGTTGGAACGAATAAGTGGGACTTTTGACTTTGTGTTATAAGGTAAGATGGCTAGCTTGAGATGGTTTGTAGTTATCGCTTCCATAGTTTTTGGATCTATCTATAATGGATTGATTTGGATATGATAAAAATTATATATTTATTTTATATTCACTAATTTTTAATGAATTTTGATAGTTGATTTTATGTCTAGTTTCTTTGTCAAATTTTCATGATTTTGATTCAAAAGAAATTTTTTTATATTGAAATAAATCATATTGTATTCAATTAAATTTTTGGATGTGTTTAATATCTTATTTATGAACAATCTTAAGCACATTATATGGCACTCTAAATTTTATTTTTTAAAAAAATATCCACTTTTATAGGTACCATACATCTAAAAATAAGATATGTTTTATTTGATTTGTCATCAATTCATCAATAAGTCTTTGTACAAGTAAATATTTTGGAATCATCTGATTAGGAGTGTAAAAAATTAACCAGACACCCCAATTCAGCTCTAACCCAACTCAAAAAATTCGGTTCGAGTTAGCAATTCTAATATGTTTAAATTTTTTGGTCGGATTTAGGTTTACCTACAAGCTCAAATATTACTTAAAACCGACCCAATAACGCAGAATTAAAATAAAATCAAACTACCAACTTAAAATTGAAATGAGATTGACTTGAATTTAACCCAAAATTGACCCAAAAAGTTGTTGTCTTATGTTAAAAGGGTTATATAGATCAATTTTGAGTTGGCATGTTGAAGGTTGGTCGAGCTTGGGTTGGATTTTTTTACCCGCTTAATGATTGGATTGGGTTCCTTTCAACTGTTTTGAGTCGGGTCAATATTGGGTCAAATTCGAACCCCTCACGAACCCAACTTGATACCCCTAAATGTGATGATCATTTCAGAAGTCATTTTCACCGGTGTGTCCTGCATAAAACTTACAATTTACTAACTATTTTTTTTAATTTTTTTTGCATTCCTATGTTCAATATATAACATAATTTATAATTGAAAAATTATTATATCTTTATCCTTTCTTATTTCTTTATAAAATTTAATATTAAATTTCATAAATATATGAAAATTTATAAAAATCCAAAAGAATTCAAAATGGATTCAATTTTTTTTTAGACTTAGGATTTTAAATTAATAATTAAAAATTAATTAAAAATATGTTAAATTTAATTATCTTAAATTTGTTGTGGAGCTTTCTTTGATCACGTCTGCGTACATTGAATACTCTTATACATTTTAAAAGTTATTTTGGTAATTATTTGATTTTTTTTTGAAAAATTAATTAAATCTAATAAAGAAACTAATTCACCTCTAAACTTAAGTGGGCTATCCTTAATGTTACTTTTAATCCATGGGATCACCTCAAATCTAGGTTACCTAAATCAAAACAAAAGTTAAATCCTAAATTTAAGATTAAAATATAACATAAATCAGAGAACACCTTCACTAAATGTGCTAATTAACATATTTAAGCCATCTTTTTGACAATTAAGAATGATTCATGAGCATTAACTAAGTGTTCATTATATTGTCATTATGGTGTTAGAATTGGTGGGACTCATCCAAGATAAGCTCTATTAATACCAACACTCCTTAAAATCTATCTCTAAATTATCAATCAAAATCACACAATTTTATAATATGTGAATATAATGAAAATTTGTTTTTCAAATTCTATCATCTATCATTTTTTTTTCCTTTTGGGCTTAGGATGTTCGTTTGACAGGCTTAGGATGTAAGTTTGACTAGCCCTAATCATTTCATAAGTTTAAGAAAATATTTAATTTGAATTCGTTTTCAAAGGAAAAAAAATTTGCATACAACATGTATGTAACGTGCGTACATAATAAATGTTATATTCGTATTATATCTCCTATAAAATTCATATAACTTTCATGTAACATGTAGATGTATAATAACTGAGTTGCAGATATGTAAAAACAGAAACACAAATAACTTCAGGATTAAGACCAAAATTTTCTCTTTCCGAAGGTCACCTTCTTCTTTTACCCTTCTAGATCCAAATTCGGGCTCCCCAGCGACAGACAGCGATAGGGCGAGCGGAGTATGGAGAGGGAGAGGGAGAGGGAGAGGGAGACTCAAATCTAGTTGGCGCTGTCCAGAGATCTCGGAATCTCGGACTCTCGATCGTTTGAAGAGGATAGGGAGAGCGGCGCTGACTTGTACTTGCTTGTTTTTTTCTCTCTGGGAATGGGGGATGAACAGAGTACACGTCTCATGCGAATGCCCAAGGAGGGGGAGCGCATCCTAGCCCCGACCCGGCGGCCTGACGGTACCCTTCGTAAACCTATTCGCATACGAGCCGGCTACACACCCCAGGATGAAGTAGCGATCTACCAGTCTAAGGGCACCCTTGTAAACGTCCGCACTTTCCCCATCTCTCATTTCCTTATTCTTTCTGTCTATCTGAAAGTTTGTCCTTTTCTTTCTCTTCCTTCTTTTGTTGCATAATGTAGATGAGGAAAGCGGCTGAATCGCTGGTCCCTCCTGGCTACGATCCGGCGCTGGACGCAAAGCTGAAGACCAAGTCTGAGAAGAGGAACGAACGGAAGAAGGAGAAGAAACTCCGGGTGAGTTTTTTACCTGTAGTTGGTGTGAATTAACGGCGAAAATTTAGATTTTGGTTCGACTAATGGTCTGATACTGGAATATTACAGGGATGGAAGTTTAATTTGGTCATATCTGAATTGATCTGTTGTGTGAAATTGGGTCTTGGTATATAAAATGCTTTGTTCATGGGTGAGGACCTAAATGTGGCTAATTTGATTCTATTTAGACTTGATAGTAAAATGAACAATGAGTTAAAATGAATTCATTACCTTTAATTTGAGCCTTATAAAAATAGAGTAGTCACAAGCACACATGTTGGTGCAAGTATTTTGAATTAGTAACCATCAAAATTGACTTCAGGACCATTTAAAGTATTCGTTTTCAACAAACTTATAGGGAAAGTGTGCATCTTGACAAGACAAATTTGATTAGTCCAAGATTTTCCAATTTTGACATTATTTAGACACTTAAATGCTCAAATAATATCGTATGAAGAAGGGGGATCAACACTAACCATTTGATGGGGTGCTTTGAATTTTTGTCAAAATGACAAGGATGCTTATTCACTGAAATCTATAAACAAACTCTAGTTCCACTTATTTTAAAAGCCTAAAATGGGACTTGAAGAAGGATTCCTATGGAGAGTATCCAGAGCTTTACTTATTAACACTGGACACTTTCTTTTGCTAATAAGACTTATGGCTATCATTTGTGCAATATTGAAGCTTTTCATTGATACCAACATTGACTTTTGCTATCAACATGAAGGCCAATGAGCACTATTGCTACAAAGCCTACTTCACCATTGTTAATAAGGTTGACATCCGCCTCTCAGTCATTGTTAATAACAACCTTCTTGTTCGCTAGTCTCCCATTCTTTAAGAAGATAATTTGAACTGACCGCTAACAATCTTTTAATTAGAACTTGAGCACTCAAGGCTTCTTCTTTTTCCCACTATGTAAGCCATTCTTCTTAATTTACATCTACCTCATTATATTAATGCTTCTCTAGTTGCGAGGAAAGATGTTTTTATAATACATAACTCATCTCTCGTGATTTTTCTCTTCCAAGATCTTTCAGGTCAAGATCTCATATTTCTTATGAGTTGCTTGTAACTTATATGAGTTTACGGAGATTTCTTTTATTTGTATAACAATAAATTTTCACTCTACACTCATGAATTTTCTAACAGGCAATTGCTTTGCATGCATTTCCTTTTTTTTGGTTAAATTTCACCCAAATATTTTAGATTAATTCCTTTTACAAGAATAATGAAGCTTCTTTTTTCTTTCAATCTAGATAAATATTGTAATTTAGTAGAGGGATCGTTGAAATGTCAACTTTTTACTTCTAGTTTGCTATTTGATTTTAATAGACTTAATGCATATGCATGCATGGTGCAAATTATTATTCTTATAGAGATCAAACTTTTCCTGTCTTTATAATTTATGATTTATTATTTTTTGTAGCAATTCAATGATTACAATATTGCATAATTTGAAATTTTTCTAGGGGTTTGGATTATTGCATAAGGGCTTTTACTTCATGGGTTTAGTCCATCACTGTTTATGAGTTAGAATGCCATAAATTACCTTAAGTACAGTACTATTACATGCAAAATGCTATATTTCACTTCATAACAACCATCTTGACTATTCTAATGTTGCATATAACTTTCCCTTCAGTTTTTTTTTACCGTGATCAATTGTTAATCTTTTTGCTTTTTTTGAAGACTAAAGTGTATCGGTGATTGAACGCTAGAGACTAGATGTTGGTGTCAAGGCTTGATAAAAACATCATTGCTAATTGGATCCGATCAATCAATCCCTAATTACTACCAAGGCTTGATAAAAACATTATTGCTAATTGAATCCGATCAATCTATTCCTAATTACTACCATTGTATGAACATATTTTTAGGTCTTCCTCTATCCTAAATTGTGTTCTTCTAAAAATGCCATTGACCCCAACAAGAAACTCATAACTCCTATAATATCCTTCTTCTTGAGACTCTTCTAATAGTTGTCAATTTTTTTTGTTTTGTTCGCTGTGGTTTGTGAGTGTTGAGTTTGCATGATACTTGAAGAAATTCAAATATGACCCAAAGATCTAGTGTTAATTTGTATAAGTTGTTTACAAATAGCAACAAACAATATTAGTTATACACGAAGAATCATTTCTTGGATAGAGAGTGTTTAGTGGATAATGTCACTCTTGAGCTATTATAGCATTAGTCACTATAGATATGAATGGCAAAATTTGATTTGCTTTTAGGGAGATGCCATGTGGTCCATGAAGGGGAGAAGATTTTGCCTTAGGCTTGAGATACCTCTTGGCTTGGCGAAAGAAGATAAAGAAGAGTTAGTTGTTTGTTCTTGAGGGTGGAATTGGTTGGTGTTGGAGGAGCACTCATTTATGAAGGAGGTAAAGAGGAAGGATAAATAAACATAGAAAGATAGTAATATACATGGTTTGATTTTGTAGCCTATGTTTATAGTGCATTGAGAGGGATGCATTCTCTATTAGATGGAAAATAATACGGATTACAGGGAAGAACTACATTGCCCTATTGAGCGAATCTTGATGGAAGAGGGATAAAAGGGATGAAAAGATAAACTTCTTTACATTAATTCAATCAATAAATTTGAATCCTTTAAAATGTCCATTTTGATGAGTTTTGTAAGGTGAAAATCAACCTTTTGATTAATTGCTTGGTGAGTCATCACAAACTTTAGAGTTACATGGTATTCCTTTCATCCTTTTGCAATAGACAATTATGTGAAAGGACATGTCACTTTTGAATTGGTGTTTGGTGGAATGTGCTCTAATTAAATCATTTATGGGTAGCATGGTGCAGTGGCCTGATGGAAACATCTTAAACTGGTCAACCTAGGGTTCACAAAAGCTATTAGTGAGGCCAATTTGTTTGGGAGCTGACGGTTATTGAGTCAGTCTAATGAGTCATGGATGCAAGCTAACCTGGAGCAGTTCGATAAGGAGACATCAATTGGAAAGTTGATGAGTGTTGTTGTAGATGTATGCCGAAAGGTGAGATTTTCATTTTGGGATATTGTCGGTGGAGTGAGTTGGTTTGATTATTATAGTCAATAAAGAAGATGAAGGATGCTTTTTTAATAGGATGGTCAAGAAATGTTATGCTGACAGTAATATAGGGACATTAAGGAACGATTGACATCAACTGAGTGACATGGTGGGGTTCCATAAAAATATTAGTTTGAGATGCTAGTTGGGGCTTGAGTGAGATGGGTCGAAGTTGAGGGACTTAAGTTGGAATAAGGCCGATGTGCATCATGGTGGTAGTTAGTTGATTTTAGGTGAATGCACTAAGAGATGGGTTGCTGCGGATGAATATTATTGATTGGAGAATAAGTAGATCATCTATGCTTTCAAATTTAGGCATCTACAAGGAAAGTGTTGATACAGAAACACTTCATGGAGGAGATTGTGAGTTTGGGCAGTTTGCTCTAAATTTAGGAAGTGTATGGTTTCATCTACTTAGAGAATTACTAGTGGGCAGTAAGGGTTGAAGACACTAACCTAGGAGGCAATGGGTGTATTTTGAGGCGATGATTGATAGTTGTAGTTTTAAACAGATTGTTGACAAATCTAGTTGAACAAGACTTGGGAGCGTTCTTGGGATGAGCTGTAGGATTGAATTTGTTATCAGTGGGTTAATCTAGATCACTTTTATTGACAGTGTTAGTGCTCGAACATTGTTTACCTAATGTACAAACTTAATTGGTTGTGCAAATAGGTGCAATGACTTAACTTTTTTTAAACTTATAAGTATATGTTCAATGTTCTTGCTAAGTTTTAACCACCTCTCTGAATCCACATATTCTCCCTGATTTTCTTATCTTTTTCATTGGAGATGTTGAAAAATGAGAATAATCACACACTATGCTCTTTTATGAAGAAAATGAGGGTGGAGGTGTGGTTGAAGGGACGTCGATAGTGCTTGTAGAAGAATAGATAAAATAAGGTTTCGTGAATATATTGATTGATACCATTGAGATGGAAATTCAGATTATGGACATCTTATCTGAGTCACTTTAACATAGGGAAGCAATTGCCATGACTTGAGATGATGGGCTTGTTGGAGGTGCAAGCTTGTGGCTCATGATCAAGTGAGCTTGTCATTGTTAAAGTTTCTTTCATTTTTTTAATTTATGATGAAACTTGACGACCTTTATCTGCATAATAAAGTTTCATAGTCATCATGCCTAAGGGCTTTAACAGGTCCTTTAAGAGGTAGAAGAAATTTTCTTCGTTGTAATGGAGGCCAATGAGTGGGTGGTGTTGGCCAAACCCACCAACGTGATATCATTGCATATGGAGATCACTACCATGAATGTTGACACCGAGGCCATGGTGAGATTTTCAGGCACAATAAATCTGTTCTATAATTGATAGACCTGCACTTGGGTTGGTGCTGTGGTAGTTGTTGTTGTAGGAGTTGAGTACTTGGCAAGGCAATTCTTTGAAAAGGATTTACGATGGCGTTGAAAACACTGACTGAAATGATAAATAAGAGAAATAAGCAAATAATTATATGGTTGATGACTGCGGCTGAGAAGTTGACGATTATGTTGATCAGGGACTTCCTTCAATTTCATTTTTTTAATCAATAGATCTGATGGATGTGTTGATAAACATCATCTATAATTATGACAAAAATGATGGTTAGGACTCCTTTTTCTGTAATGATGACTACAATGAATGTTCAAATTTGTTAGGATTGCAATGATGACATGAGTTAAATGAACTCTCTCTAGAGGAGAGAACTACAATATGCACACAAGGGGTCATGTGGATAGTTTCATCAATGAATTTTGATGTAGTAATGCCACGATTGATGTCGAGGTTGAATAGGGTTGGTGAGATCATCAAATCTTTCATGTAGTCAACCCTTAGAAGAATCTTCCAAAAATTTGTACATCTTTTGGATCGGAATTGGTGAACAATTACATATAATTTGGAGCATCGAGAGCTTTAGGGCAACATAGGTGAACACCACCTATTGTTATACTTTCAAAGGTTGTGCATGAGTTGTTGGCTTTGAGGTGCAAAAAATTTCAATGGCTATGTCTCAAGCATTGCGGTGGTCCAAAATAGGTTCTTAAGTTTGTTATCACCCCTACTAAGAAGTAGGTGGATGAGGAGGTGCAATAGAAGGCAACAATGAAATTGATAATGTGGATTGTTGAGCTTGAAGTGGAGTTGATGACTGTGATAGTAGATAGCCAAAATCCAACAGACTGACACCTTTGAATGTACTAATGAGAATGCTAAATTGCTTTGAAAGTGGATATAGGAGTTGGAGGATGGATTCTTAGGTAGGTTGACATTATTTGATACAAAAGGTGTGAGGATTGGCCAGATAACAAATTGATCCTTGGTATGGACAGATTAAACCTCTTGAAATTGATGATTTCAGGGCAATAGTTCCTTCTAGAGGATTTCTTCTTATGTGTTTGGATTATCACGCTTGCATTCATGATCGATGACTTAGAGGAAGCAGATTGTGACATCCATGTTAAGCATGTTGGCTTGTTGCATTTTTTATGTATACATTTTCCTTCTTATTTTTTCTTTTTTTTGAAGTCGACATTTCACTATGTTTATGTCTTTGTAAAGTTATTGTAATAGTAATAAAAAAAATTATATGAATGAAATGAAAGTTTTCTTATTTACAGAAGTAATCTCACATTTTATTGGAAAATTTTCTAGTGTTTTGTTTCTTGTAATGATTGACGATTTTATTATCACCAAACATGATGCAAAAGGTATGGCAAATGAATATTTAGATTGGTTATCATGTTAGGATATAATAATGGACACCAAAGTTGGCAGCATGAAATTTGGGGACTAAAATAAGTTTGAAAGTTTTTTAGGTTTTTTATGTTTTGTTGATGATGATATTTTCTAGAATTGATATAAGCGGGCACCTTCTCGTTTTGTCTGAATAAATCTTGGTTGACTTACATGCTTTGCGCGACATGTTGACACATTATATTCTATTGGAATGGATGAGTTGATCACTGCCCGATTGGTGTAGAACCTATCAATTTAGAGTAAGTTTACTGACCATAATGGATGCAATCAACAAATAGCTTGACTAATGAGATCTATATCGATTAGTTGGTGAGTATGGAGTACATTAGGATGAAATGACAGAGACTCTGATTGTTATAGTACTTGATTGGTGTGATGTTTTCAATGTAATCTTAGATTGCTCTATGTTGACTTGGTTAATATACAAGGCATGACATTGTCCAACTTTTTTGTCAAATTAATTATTGTCTAGGAGAGTGCAAGTTGACTCGACAACTAATAGATAGAGAAGGTCTTTGCGCCTTGTCCTTACTGCCTGTGCAGTGGTGTTGTTTTGTAGACTAAAGCAAATTGCTCTAGATAACTAGACTGAAGTGGATATAGTAATTCAAAAAGAGGCATACAGGCTAGAATGGACCTGATTGATGTACAACTTATGCATTTTTGGAGGATCAAATGCGGGTGTAGAATCCATCGTGATAACAAGGAAGATAACATGATATATCAAACTCATTGTGCCATTTCCGACATTGTTTTAGATTTCTCATTTTCATTTAGGAGGTGTGGCCTCACGTTAACTAGGCATATGTGGTGTAACACTGACATGTTTGTGGGCGTAAATATCTAGGAGAATCAATAGTTGACTCAACAACAGATTGATGGAACAAGCTTGTGTTTTATCATATTAGCCAATCTAGTGCCATTGGCGGCTTTAGGGGCTGTTTGGTTGGAATGATTAATAGTGTATTGTAATTTTTTTACAAAAAATTTAGGAAATTAAGTGTCTGGTATGAAAAATTACAAATACGATATAAAATATGAATGAATTTAAAATTTATAATGTAGTTCAATTTAGTAAAATTTAGAATTCAGTCGATTTGACCAAATTTGAGATTTATATCGTTCATTAATATAAAGTGTTGGCGGTCATGCCGCTTCCTCCCACAGCTTCCGACCATTAGCCGCCGCCTCCCACAACCACCGACCGCCGGCTCCGGCTGCTGCCGACCGTTAAAGTCCGCTGCTACCCTCAGCTGCTAGCTATTGCAGCCAACATCCCCATAGCTGCCGACCGCCACCGTCACCTGCAACTGATCGCAGTTGCTCCCCCTGCAGTTGCTCTCCTGTCGTTGCCACTCGCCTGACGTTGCCTTGCCCGTCGCCGCCCCCATCGTTACCTGCCATCGTTGCCATTGGCCGTCACCTCTACATGCCACGATTGGTCATCGTCATCTGCCATTGACTTCAAACATCACTTGCCCCTTGCCAATAATACCTTATGTATTTTGAAATACATTATTTTCAATGTATTTCAAACCAAACATAAAAAATATATTCCTTTATTTTTTTTACAATGAACCAGACAACTCCAAATTATTTTAGATACAATACACTACTTTTGTATTACATTCATTTTACACGACATTACTTTTTCAGCAAGCCAAATGACCCCTTAAACAATGGATTCTACTTCTGGATAGATTGATTTAAAATTTAGATTATTTTATGACTGTTTTTTATTTTAATTTGATTTGATATTTTTTTATAAACTTTATGTTTATAATTATGGTATTCATGGCTTGCAATCAAATAAAATGATTCATGATTTTAGATTGAATGTGCTTAATTTTTGTTTTTTTAGTTCTAATTCTGAATTCTCTTACTTTCTTGCTACTTGCTCTGCCTTACTTGGTGTTTGAGCCCAAAAATTGTCCTTCACAATTGTACACCCCAAAGACTTGAACCCATCTCTTCTACCATGGCAGTTTTTCAATCACAAACTCTATGCGTGGTTGCCAATTCGTTTTTCCCTTTGTGCATGATCTGTCATGTTCTCATTTTAATGTCATATTTCTTATCACTTAGGTTTTGTCCCTTGAGTCCTTCTCTTTTTTCCTACCTGGATCGATTTTGCTCATCTATTTACAGTGCATTTGCTATAACGCTCTTGCTCTCAACATCAACCAGTCAGCTTGGTTGAACAGCTTAATGCTTATGGTTGTTTCTCTTCTTTGATTCACACCGACCTTTTTAATGTTATTTTCTGTTTTACATACAAATGTCAATTTGTGGTTGGAATCCAATATCATTGGGCATCAACAATAATTTGGTATTTTAGTTCATTTTTTTAACTTTAATCTCGACCTTCTTTTTGAATTTCTTCGTATGCTATCAAGATCAAAATGATTCAAGATACATAGCTTGTTGACATTGGATATAGGCGATATAAATGCACTTTTTGCAAATTTATTATCATATCCCCATTCACCAGGGATCATTGTTATTATGTTGTCAACTTGTTTCAACAAGATTATCATCATTTTCCTATAGAAGATTATTTTTTATATGACATATCTGGATAAGGGTGATCAAATAAACTTTTGCTCAAAACTTTTAGATAATAATTTTGAGGATTCAATCAATTATACATATTGTAAATAATATCTAGAATTCTAACAATTTAGAAGACAATACCGATTTTAGAAGTTAGGCATGTATCATCTTAAAAGCTCAAAAATTTGATCCTTTTTTGAGATAATTTGTTATTGTGATGACCTTTACCCTCTAGATAAGTTATCAATTGATGATGATTATTAACTTGTTGAGCAATTGATTAAGATTGAGCTAGAAATTGGCTCAAGTTTTTGCCAAAGGTCATTGTTGCACTTGAGTTTGAGGGTCCTTTGGCCACTTCAATTATTTTGAAAACCCTACAAATGGAGATATTGGTTCTTTTATTGTTGTTGGCTCTTATATAGATGGACTTTGTCTACTTATATAAGCTACAATTTGAGTGCCATATATACTGACAAAGTGTCAAGTTTGTAATATCGTTGCCACCATGGAGTTTGCTATGGGATCATTTATAGGAAGATGTACGATGCATTGAAATATTCATCCCAAAACTTTTATTTATTTTATACATGTTGCATATTCAAAGTTGTTCATGAAGAAATTTTACCACTTCCACCATGCCCACCGAACTAAAGGCCTTTTGAGTTTCTCTTTTGGAGTTTTTTAGGCCAAGAGGAATTAACTACACATGAAATTAGGTTTAGGATTTATTTAAGCATTTATTAAATGAATAATTGAAATTAGATTTTGTTGTTATTTTGGTAAATATTTGGTTTTAAATATGAATCATTTAATATTATTACTAATATATTTGACTTCATTTTGAGCCGATCTTATCTTGTAGGCTTTATTTTTCTATATAGGGCGCAAATGACTAGTTATCAAACTGAACGACTTAATATTGATTTTTTTTATTTCAAATCCTTTATTCTTTCCTCTCTCTTGTCTTCCTCTCGCGTTGTTTGATTCTAGTTATCAAACTGGCAATTGTAACTCTTGTCAGCGATTGTAGCTTCCACCTTGTCATCGGCTATGTTGTATAATATGTCCTCATTTTCTTCATTGCCAGTTTTGACACACTTTTGGCATGTACTTTTCTTGTAAATGAGTTTGACTGGGTGATTGGAGTGGTCGGTGTATGAAGTGCTTAAACCATCACTATTGTGATTTTCCTATGAAGATTTGCAAAAAGAGACTCAAATTTTCGTGATTGAAGAGTTATACCTTAAATTTCCGAACAATTTGTCGAGTAACTTTTGGAGCATCTCCTTTCTTGGATTGTGCATCCCATAATTTGATTATCATTTTGAGCTATTATTATGCTACTTGCTGGAATGCATAAAAAATCTCACGTTGATACAAGTTGATCCATATCAAGGAAGGAGGCCTAAAATTGGTGCTAGCCAATTCTTTGATGTGAAAGAAATGTAGGTTTGTACGAAGTTTGTAGATGCTATAATGGGAAGCTAGAGAGAGTTGAAAGTTTGAACTTGGTAGTGATATACATGGAAAAATGACCTTTTAGGGTTTAAACGATTAGTTTAGGTTGAATACATCTTGCAAAATGACCTCTCATTGTGGTTATTGACTTCCAGGATTTGAGTACCAATTCTTGTTACTAGAAGGCCTCAAGTAACCCTCCTTGGTGTGCTAGCGAAGGAGGGAGAGGAATAGGTTAGGTGCAACTTCGATTGACTTCTTTTGATTTTTCTTGATGAATTTTTTGTTCAAGGGATTCTATGATGCGACACCAGTGAAAATGCCAATGAATGGTTACAAACCAAGGCATTATGTAAAAATTGGGCAATTCATCATGCACAGCTCTCCAAGCAACCCCATAGATGACACCTCATCTCTCCAAAATCATTAGAGATTAATTAAGAATTGCAATTTCTTGATGGGGTGGCTAATTAAACTACTCAATGAGGCAAAGATCTTTAAGAATTACTTGTTTCAAGCTCACTCCACCTGCCTCACTTGGATTGGCTGAATATTTCTTGCTTTTGGAAGCTTAAAATTTTGTAATTCTGTGCTTATTCTCTTTCCCTTTTCATTAAGATAAGATATTAATGCATGTGATAGCAGTTTAATGGGTTCTAAGGCTTTTCAAACTTGGTACTTAAGAAAAGGCTTAGAAATAGGATCCTACATTGTGCTTTTTAGTTGAATAAAAATTATTTTCTGGTTGAGCAAATTTCGTGTTAGAAGGTTGAGGCTGCTCTACTCTTTAGTGAATTTTATTGGCTGCCCCCCTTAGGGTTTTGTTAAGTTCTTAATTATCTTTTCTAATTCTTTCTTCTACCAACACATTTGCGCTCTTTTCAGTGTATAAGACTTGACAACCCTAAATCTTTGCATCCCTTAATCCCAAGTTATCCCAACACCTATAAAAATCTTTTCTACATCCCCCTACAACCCTTAGAATTTCCCGAGGCCTCAACTCTCCATTAATCCAAAGATATCCTATCCAAAAGCTCAATACAGAGAAACAATATCCTGCTTTGAATAACCAAATTTAAAAGTCTATAACTCCTAAGCAATTCATCTAAAATTCCTAAAAGCGCCATTTGTTCCTTAAGATTTCAAACCTTTAAGTTAGTTTTCCATACCATTTCCCTTAAAGAGAAACCTTAATTCTTAAAAGATTTAACCTCAAATTCATCCAAACCTTGAATGCTCCTCCTTTTTTTCTGCTTCCCATGTAAATCATCTACCAACACCCAAAGGCGACACCACTTAAAGTTGTATTTATCATTAATACTCTTTTAAGTTGTCTTTATCATTAAGATTCTTTAGATCCTACATCATGGTTTGTAAAAGGATACCTTGTCAATAAAAAATTAAATGGGCACTGTTGAAAATCCAATTTAATTTACAACATTAATATTTTTTTCTTTTATAGATTTTTGTGCAGCCGTACAAATCTTTGCTTAATTAGCTATATAATATAATAGGAAATAACAGTAAGAAATTAGGTAATTTTCTTATTTAAGATATAAGTACTTAGGTAATTTCCTTATTTAGAATATAAGCAATTAGTTAATCTCCTTATTTAGGAGGTGGTATTCCTATAAGTAGATGTACCTTGTAAAGCATCAAAGTATAAAGAAGGAATTTTCCTCTCTTTGTTTATGTTTTCATGGTATCAGAGCAGGAATAAAAATCCTGGAAAATCCTAGATTTCTCCTTGTCCAGCCGTGAGAAAACGCTTCGTCTCTTTCTTTTATCATGTTTGAAAATAAAAATGATTCTGCTACCTCCACTTAGCTCTCCACCCTGCCGTCTGCTTCCGCACCACTCTTCTTTAGAATCACCGAAAATCATCCAGCTCAGATCACCACAATCCGGATCAATGGTGACAATTTTCTACGCTGGTCACAATCAGTGAAGATGTACATTAGAGGAAGAGGGAAGATAGACTACTTAACAGGGGAAGTCCGTGAGCCAGCCACTACAGATCCATCCCACGCAACCTAGGATGTAGAAAATTCCTTGATAATGACCTGGCTGATGAACTCTATGGAAGAGGAGATAAGAGCAAACTTTATGTGTTACTCTACCGCCAAAGAACTCTGGAAGAATGTGGTCTAAATATATTCAGATATGGGTAACCAATCACATGTTTATGAACTTTTCCTTAAACTTGGTGATATTCGTCAAGGTAATGATTCTGTCACAAAGTATTTAAATTCTTTGAAGAGAATATGGCAAAGACCTAGACCTGTTTAATGATCAAAAGTGGAAGTGTTCGATGATGCTAGTAGGTATAAGACCATTGTTGATGCAAATAAAATATTTAAATTTCTTGTTCGTCTTAATGAGGATTTTGACGAGGTAAGGGGTAGAATTATTGGGAGAAGTCCCTTGCCTTCAATCCATGAGGCTTTCTCAGAAGTCTGTCGCAAAGAAACTCGAAGAGGAGTAATGTTCAACAAGAAATTCACTCCTACTAGCATACTTGAGACCTCGACATTCAATTCTAAAGTTCATATCAACAAGTGAAATGCTCTACATCCACAAAAGAATGAGGAGAAACCCCAGGTGTGGTGTGATCATTGCAACAGATCACGACATACTAGAGAAACCTGCTGGTATCTCCAAGAGAAACGTACAAATTGGAAACCACGAAACAAGCGCCAACCACCTACCACAAACATCGCTGCTTAACAGATCGACCCATTTAGTAAGGAGCAAATCGATCAACCCCTGAATCAGCTAAACCCCAATTTGGCTACTGGTACTCCAAATTGTTTCCTGATACATGTAGGTAGAAAATTAAACCCTTGGATTATTGATCCTGGAGCTTCTGATCGTATGACAAATTTACATCATTTATTTTATTCATATAACCGATGTTCTGGCCATAAAAAGTTTTGTATTGCATACGGTAGTTTCTCTTCTATTGCTGTAAGAGGAAATATTAACCTGTCCAAGATTATAGGTCTTAAATCTGCACTCCATATTTTAAAACCCAAATGTAACATTCTATCCGTCAGCAAACTTTCAAAAGATTCTAACTGTTTGTAATTTTTTGTGAATCTTCTTGTGTCTTTCAGGACCAGAAGTTCTGGATGATGATTAAGAGAGCTAAAGAGATTGGACTTTTCTACTTTACGGACACTATTCCTAGTAATAAAATAGTTCAAGCTACAATAATATAAGTTCGAACCCTGCATTAGAAAAAATAATGGAATGACATCTTAGACTAGGCCACCTAAGTTTTTATTATTTAAGACATCTATTTACTCATATGTTTAAGGTTGTTAGTTGTACCTTACTTCAATGTGAAACGTGTTATTTGACAAAAAGTCATCGCATAAATTTTGCTCTAAAACCATACTTTCCTTCAAAACCTTTTTTCATGATCCATGTTGATGTTTGAGGATCTTAAAAAATCAAAACATTATTTGGAAAGGGGTTTTGTGACTTTTATTGATGATCACACCATAATTATATTGCGTTTATCTCATAAGCAAGAAATCAGAAGTTGAAAAACTCTTTCAAAATTTTTACAACATGATTGAAACTCAAGTTGAAACAAAAATATGCATCCTTAGAACAGACAATGGAATTGAATACTTTAATAAATGTTTAGGGGAGTTTTTAATAAAGAAAGACATAATCCATCAATTCACATGTCATGACACTCCACAACAAAATTGAATTGCTAAAAGAAAAAATAAACATTTACTTGAGGTTGCTTGGGCTATTATGTTTTCAATGAACGTTTCTAAATATTTATGGAGGGACGCCATTTTAACATCAGATTTAATAAATCGAATGTCCACTTGAGTGTTACAATATACAACTCCTCTAAACAAGCTGAAAAATAATTTTTTAATTCTACGAATGTCTTCAAATATTCCTTTAAAAATCTTTGGATGCACATGTTTTATTCATATTCCAAAAAAATTTCGATTAAAATTAGATCCAAAATATGAAAAATGCATTTTTCTTGGATATGCTTCAAACAAAAAAGAGTTACAAATGTTTTAACCCTGTCATAAGAAAAACTTACATCAGTATGGATGTGATCTTTATGGAAAAAATTTCTTTCTTTCACAAAAATCCACTTAAGGGGGTGTATAATATAAATGGAGAAGATGATTTTTGACACATTTCTGTTTCACTACCAAGAATTGTTCTAACACCAAATACACATGAAATTCTTAATAAAAATGAAACCAGGAGAATCCTAGTCAAAAGACACCAAAAATTATTTTGTCTAACACAGGGGGAGAAATACTGCAGAATAATAAACCTCAAGTTTATTTCAGGAAAAGTCTCCATAAAAAGAAAAATGTTTAAATTGAATCTCTAGTTCTCTCCCAATCTGAAGAACCGAATGATGGTCCTTAAGAAACATAGGTAATTTCCAATCCTGACCTTATTTTTTCATCAACAGAAGCTCAAGATTCAGAGGTTATGAATCTGAATCTTCCTATAACCTCTAGAAAAGGAACACGTTCTTGTACCACCAAACATCCCATTACAAAATATCTATCCTAAAAAACAATCTCACACAAACATTAAGTTTTTTTGTAAAAAAATTCTAATATGTCTGAACTCAGAACAATATAGGAAGCACTTAATAATCTGAATTGGAGAATAACAGTAAAGGAAGAGATGAATGCTCTGTTGAAAAATGGAGACTGAGAAATTGTCACTTTGCCAAGAAACAAGTCTATTGTTGGGTGTAAATGGGTCTTCAGTGTTAAAGTCAAAGCTGATGGGAGCGTTGAAAGATAGAAAACACGGTTGGTAGCGAAAGTATTTACTCAGACTTAAGGAATTGAATATCAGGAGACATTTGCTTCAGTAGCCAAGATAAGTTTTATTCGTGTTCTACTGTCCATAGCAGCAAACAATGATTGATCCTTAGATCAACTCAACGTTAAAAACGCTTTTCTAAATGGTGAGTTAGAGGAGGTATTCATGGATCTTCCACCAGGATTTGAGAAGAAGTTTGGAGAAGACAAGGTGTGTAGATTGAAGAAATTCTTGTATTGGCTGAACCTTGCGCCTGGTTTGAGAAATTTGGAAAGGTGATTAAAAAGTATGAATATACTCAGAGTCAAGCTAATATACTATGCTCTACAAACATTCAGAAACTGGTAAACTTGCTATACTTATTGTCTATGTCAATGATATTATCCTTTCAGTAAATGATGCTAGGGAAATTGAGACATTGGAAGAATGATTGACCACAGAATTCGAGATTAAAAATCTGGGGCCGGT
Organism: Phalaenopsis aphrodite; assembly: GCA_003013225.1. Lineage (NCBI taxonomy): Eukaryota > Viridiplantae > Streptophyta > Magnoliopsida > Asparagales > Orchidaceae > Phalaenopsis > Phalaenopsis aphrodite. The sequence goes on from NEWO01000049.1 coordinate 1,340,984, forward strand.
AAATTATTTTCTCGGTATTGAATTTTCCAGATCAAATGAGGGTGTTTTTATTAATCAGCGGAAGTATGTACTCGACTTGCTCAGTGAAACCAGAATGCTTGGATGCGAAGTAGCTGACCCCCGATTGAACCAAATAAAAAGTTACAAATGACAAATGAAATAGATGGTGTTGATAAAGAACAATTTCAAAGACTGGTGGGAAGACTAATCTACCTTTCACACACTCGTCTTGATATAGCTTTTGCTGTTAATATGGTAAGTTAGCTTATGCACTCTCCAAACGCTCATCACTTGGAGGCTGTGTATCAAATCCTTAGATATTTGAAAGGAACACCTAGAAGAGGACTACTGTTCAAGAAAAATGAGCGCTTATAGATAGAAACATTTACAGACGCAGATTTGGCTGGGAGTATTATAGATAGAAGGTCAACCTCAGGGTACTGTACGTTTCTAGGAGGAAACTTAGTAACCTAAAGGAGTAAGAAGCAAGTTGTCGTGACAAGAAACAACACTGAAGCTTAATTCATATCTGTGGCTCATGGGATATGTGAAGTTCTATGGATTAGAAGAATTCTTAAGGAGTTAAAAATTCATAGTCCACCACCAATGAATGTGTATTGTGATAATAAGTTTGCAAGCGTCATCGCCCACAATCTTGTCCTTCATGATCGAACAAAGCACGTAGAGATAGACAAACACTTCATCAAAGAAAAAAATGATAAAGGAGATATTTGCATGGTGTCCCACAACCAAGTTGCAGATATTCTAACGAAAGGTCTTCACAAGAGACAGTTCTACAGTTTAGTGTGCAAGTTGGCTATTTTCATGCCAACTCGAGGGGAAGTGTTGAAAATCCAATTTGATTTACAAAATTAATGTTTTTTCCTTTTATAGAACATTGTGTAGCTGTACAAATCTTTACATAATTAGTTATGTAATTCAATAGGAAATAGCTGTAAGCAATTAGTTAATTTCTTTATTTTGAGATATAAGCAACTAGGTAATTTCTCTATTTAGGAGTTGGTATTCCTATAAGTAGATGTATCTTGTAAAGCATCAAAGTATGAAGAAAGAATTTTCCTCTCCTTGTTTATGTTTTTAGGCATTTACATACATAGCGCATAATTCTTTTTTATTTTACGTATCTCACACACAAACTTTCATATTTACACACATAGCACTCAAATCTTTAATTTCACATAAAAAATAGCACCGTTACCTTTTTTTAGAAGTGAAATACATCTTTTTCATGCATAAGTTTAAAGTACCAAGGTGCGAGAAATTAAAGATTACATCGCACCGTTACCTCTCTTTGTTTACAAATGTCAAAACTTAGGTGTGAGAAATTTAAATAAATAAGAAGTTTGTGCTACATATATAAATTTCTCAAAACTAAAATAAACTGAAATAAAATAAAGTCCATGATAAATATCTGAACTCCTTACTCTATTCTCGGCTAATAGCTATCATTGGATCGATTTGATTGAAGATTATTTAGCTGTCAAAGGAGACCTTTTTCCATGCAAATAGGTAACAAAACTTCAACGGGAGCCCAATACCATCCAAGAACTAGTACCTTTTTTTAGTCCTGACCGCTTGTGTAACCTTTGGTTGTGCATTGGTGTAGCTTTGGTGATTCTCTAATATAGCCTTGTTTTTATCAACTCCATAGAAGTGATCTTCACTCCCAGAAAAGGAACTGGAATGCCTCATGATTTTGTTTTTGTTCTGGTTAAACACTCTGAAAGTGGCTATTTTGAATCACAATTGTCTTCATCGTTGTTTTAAAACTTATAACCATCTTCGTAGCATCATCTTCTCTATGTAAATATGCTGAAGCTTCAGGTTTACTTTGTAATGTAAGCAGTTATTTAGGGCCATTTCCTATTAATTTCAAATCATCAAACAATTCATCAATTTGTTTCATTTACGCCAATGTTTTCGTAGATTGTTATTTGATTTTTCATTTTAGGAAATCTGGGAGGCTATTAGCTGCAGTCATGTGATACGAAACACTTGATGACTAGCCTGATACATTTATATTTAGAAGATAGAAATGGTAGAAATTTGTAAGTACATAATGTATATTTTGTGTCTATGTTTTGTTTAAATTTTTGAAAATAATTTTATATTTCCATCATTTTAATGATTAATGGTATTCTATTGTCATTTTATCTTAAGCCAAGAACTAGCAATGCAGCACATTAATGTTCACGTACAATCAATTCCTCCATGCACACACGAGGAAATATGAAATAATACATTTCCACTAGATGTCTTTTCCTTTTTCGTATCTGCTTACTTTTATGTTGAGGTCTGAACAGAAAGAATAGTTTGCAGGCAGCACTTGCGGAGGCAGATAAGGGGAAGAACTTGGACTTGGACGAAGCTGTAGATAGAATAGCTGACGAGGCTTCTGCAGCTTATCATGATAGGCAAGCTGCTGTAGAATCGGTTACTGCGGGGATAAATAATATATCTATTTCCCTATCAAAAGAAACATTGGATAGTTCAAAATATGGAGATTGTTCAGGCACAGATGTTGATAAGAGAATCCGTGCTTTAAAAAAGAAGGTATATTGTGAATTTTTTGCTTTAATAATTTGGTATTCTTCTCAATTTTGATCCTTAGTAAACTGATCATTGAAATGCTCAAACTCAATTATAATCTTACAAATCTCTTTATGCTGATAGACATGGGTATTTATGTTTGTTGTGGTGGTCTATTTGTGAAAGATTTAATCTTGGCTTAAGCTTATTGCTTCCGATTCCAAATTTTTAAAGACTGGTGGTCTTTTTTAAATTGAAACTTCCATTAGATTTTCATATTTTCTTCAAAAATATGAAAATTTTTTTCCACTGAGTAGCAAGAGATAGCCTGACAGCTTTGATTTTCTTGACACTTAATGATAATTAAGTTGTTGAGAATGAGTTGCTTAGCAGTAGCAGCATTTTGAATACGCAGAAGAAGGCTTCAAAGTGCTGCTACCTGGACAACGATGATTGGGAGTCAGTGACGATTACAGGGGTATGGGAAAATCCCTGGAGTTGATTGCTTTGGTTGTACTCATCTTTTCTGCATTTCGTTGTTATATTTTTATCTTATGTGTTAAATTTGCAAATCAAGTTCCCTACTTTTTTCTTTTCTTTATTTGGGTGAAGAATAATGCTAAGTTTCTTGAAACAATGGGCTTAGTTTTTCACCGTTATCCTGAATTTTGCCAGTTCTTAGCCTCATATAAGCTCATATAAAAATGAAATGCTATGATTTTGAATTTTTTAATTTAGATGGACTCTTGATTGAACAATTTACTTATATTTTTGTATTTGCTTTACTTTTGTGTTTTCAGATTTCGTACATAATTTAGATGTCATCTTGTTTTTAAATCCTGGGTTGCACTCTCATAAAAATTTGATGGATTGCACTCTCTTAAAAATTCTCTTCATATATGCAATTCAGATTCTTTAATTTAATTGTTGGTCATGAAGGTTAAAGGTAATGCTTTTTGGGATCATGCTATGCTATTTATTGAGGGTAACAGCAATGATTTCTATTTTTAGTTTGGAATAATGCATTGCTATTTTGTTAATGATAGAAGTAATGTGAAATGGAGGTTTTCCTCATTCCTCTTCCCCCCTTTCCTTTATACCTAATTTCCCTTTTTCCTCCCATCCCTTTTCCGTCCTTTCCCTTTTTCCTCCTTTCTTTCATTTCTTTCTTTTTTCTTTTCCTTCCCATCACTTTCCTATTTTAAAACCTTTCTTAAAACTCAAATCTGATTTTTATTCTCCTTTCTTATTTTAAACTCATGTCTTATTTTAAATCCTTTACTATTTTAAACATTTCGTAAAATATAAAATCATGTTTTTTTTTAATTCTCCCTTCTTATTTTAAATCATTTCCTAAAATGTGAAAACATGATTATATTTAATTCTCATCCTTATTTTCATTATCTAAAATAAGTCCAGCCTCTTTATAAATATGGGATAATAAGTTTAGAGTTGAGGGTCTTGTTTTTGATATCCTGATTCAGGTTTTATCCTAGTTTTTCCCTTCGAGGGTTGTATCCGACATCGAGGTAGTGCTCTGGCTGTCCCACGTCCAAGGTGGTGATCATCTCCAAGGGTCCGAAAGCTGTATCTCGACCCCTCCGAGACGTTTATCTTACCATACTTCCGTTTCCCTATTGTCCTACTTTTTCCACAGTACCTCCACAACTCCGACTCTTCCACAGCCGCCTCCAGCCCACCTTCCAGCCCCGAATGTGCATTCTAGCCTCGCAGCCCGCTGTTATGCATCCAAATCTACCGCCCAACACTCTATCTTTGCTGCTGCCACCCCTGCTTGCCATCCCGATCCACCAAACCAGACTTCACCGCCCTTTGGCTACACTTCAATGTGTTTGTTTTGTCTTTTCATATTTTAGTGATGTTATTTTCAGTTTGTGCGTGTTGTAATTCTATATTCCTATTAATATAAGTCGTTTTTGTATTTTGGGCTAATGCTTTTCTTTTTTTTTTTGAACTGTCAAGCGTATTCCTAACATGTGAGTTTGTTGAAACTTTGAAAGCTCGAGTTGTATCCATTATTTATGATCTAAAATTCAATTAGGTTGATAGGTTGACAATTATTCTTTCTTTTATGCTGAATTGGAATATTTGTAATTTTACTTTCAGTTTTATTCGAATCACCTTTTCGTTAGTTGAAGTTAAGGTGGAGATGAACTTTTTGGATTTAAGAAATTCTAGCATTTCTTTTTTTTTTCTTTAGAGAAACATCCTCTTATATTAATATCAAGAGAGAAGAAATGATGAGAGCATACTTCGCCAGTTTTGAAGATGCTTTTATTTATGGTCTATTTTTTTCCTATAGTGGAATGCCAATTATTTTGAATGGCTGTAATTGAAGCAAATATGGACAATCATTTTAATCTAAAACGTCTCTATAAGACGATGAACTTTATTTTCTTTTTTATGTTCTCTTAATTTATTTCTAGATTTAGTTTATATTTGTGGTATTACTCAACTATTGAGTGAAAGTATATTTATCCTCATTTTAGCTTGCAAACATGAAATCCAAATGGTTCTAACTTTTTTTGCAAAAGGAGTCATGATCATGCAGTTATTTTATTCATAATTGTAATATACATTATATTTTATGTTTGCGTTTTGATTTCTTAACAAATGTGAGATATTATCTCAACTTTGCAAAAGAACAATTTCTGAAATCATCATATCAGTTGCTCACACAGTGTAATTCAGGTTGGCTCATTTTATTTTTTCAAAATTTTTACTTAACTGCAATTTATATTCTTTTTGAATTCTTTTTGTTTGTTCACAAATAATGTTTGTTGGATCATGCTATGCTATCTATTAAGGATAGATGTGCGGATTTTAATTTTTAATTTACAGTCGTACTTTGCTATTTTATTAAGGCTAGTTGCAATGATTATCATTTTTTTTTGTGGCGCGAGAAGGCATATGCTAATATGATCCGATATAAAAAATCGGCACTTTTTTTCATAGAAATTAGGACAAAGCAAATTTTTTTCTTTAATAATCTAAAATATCTTGAATTCAAAAATAAACACCGACAATTCGAGAAATAGACGATCTCTCTCAATTCTTGTGATTCAAGAGTTAGGAATATCTTTCAAACTCTAAACGTAAGACTCGCCACAATAATTTCATGCACAAACTTAACCCTAAACATAATAAGCCTATTTATATCCAACAACAATAATAATAAAAGACTAATTTTGCCCTTAGGAATATAAAAAACCAATTTGCTCTTAGGGAAGCCACGGAAGTGATAATACCCCAACATACACCCCCCCACCTCCGGGAAAAATATTGCTTGCAGATGATATAGGTGCAGATTAGTGGTACTGGGGTGTCATACCACCCGAATACCACTGTTCACACATACACTCGGTATATGCACTATTCGCTCCTCTAAAAGACACATAATCCTCAAGGTGGGAAAAAGTGAGACAATTTCTCTTCCACCACAGCTGTCTTTATTTTTTTATCCTCCATCTCCTCGTCATGCACTATGAGAGCTTGTAATTTTTGATTCTTGCAATTGTGTGTTGGGTTAAACTTTTCATCATACTGGAATCATAACCCCTTGGTTTGCTGCTCCTGAATCTCTATTTCTGTAAAGCATTTGAGTGACGCTCCTAGCTATGGCCCATTATTTCTGTCCTGTGCAACCTCCCTTTGGACTTCCACTATTTGAGCTTTTAGTATCGTCATGATTGTAGTAGCTTGGTACGACACTCCATTTGTGTTGATCTTGCGGGCCTTCTTCGTCTGGTTCTTGTCCTCTACCATCTGGGCTAGCTCCATCATCTCCCTCAATCACCGCTGTCTCAATAATGGGAGTGTTGCCCATATATTGGGCTTTAGGCCCTTCATGAAATTTCCCTCCAATCCTGCTTCAAAAATCCACCTCAGCCGTTTCGACAATAGCTTGAATCTCTCCCTATATTTCATGACAGTCCCCTTCTGAGTTAAGACATAGAGTTGCTCGAGTAGGTCTCTTTCTCGAATGACTCGAAAACGTTCTAACAAACAATCTTTAAGTTCCTCCCACGAATGGATCGGGTATCTAGCCTCCCTCCATTAAAATCAGGTTAGGGCTTTCCTCTCCAAACATAACGCCGCCGCCATGAATTTCTTCTCCCCTTCCAGCATGTTTATCGTGAAGTATTGCTCCACATAATATACCCGCTCATGTGCGTATTCTCTCTCAAAGATCAGCATCTTCAACTTTGTAACCTTAGCATCACCACTCAAATTTTCTCGTCTTTTGCTATTTTCTTCCGTGTATCGAGGGTAAAACTCCACCTTTTGATCATAGCCATTAACCCCTCCCGGATTCTCTTCTTTGTACTTCGGGCTCTTCCATACCCTTTGCATTACCCTTTATCATATTTGTGTCCACCTGCATCGATCAGAAATCTCTTATCCACCCACCATTGGAGCCCTGGGAAGAGGTTCTTGATGGTGGATGCTTTCCTCATATTTCTGATGCCCGGTCTCTTTCTTTTTCAATTTAGGTAATGAATCTCTGGTCAACTCTTTGGGAGGGTTCGCAAATTGATCCGCTGGCGGGGTCTTGGATTGCATTTCAATAAGCTTTTTCAGCATCTCCTCCAAGCTCTCGAATCGGTTGTCAGTAGAGGAAACTTTTTTTCTATCCAGATTTAAGTTGCCTCACTTCTTCCTTCAATTTCTTTTACAAATCGTCTATTTTCTTAGCCGCGATTATTTTTTGTCACTAGGGCCCCTCAATCCCAGATCTGGTCGCTGACTGCTAGGTCACTATTAGGGCATGCCCGATCTCACCGCAGCCTGCCCCACTACCCTTCAAATACCTTTTGTTTCCCAGATAACTCGTACCACAATTTTATTACAAAGCTTTGGTCATGGCTCTATACGATCCCGTTGTTGCTTTCATAACAGGCTCTAATTGTGTCTGTATTACACGATTGAGGAGGAAGATGGAGTTTTATGTCTTTGTGCGCCATTTCCCAGTAGCTGCCTTCCCAACTAGCTCTGATCGCGATTGTATTGTATCCTTAGAGTGGGAGCACGCGAAATATAGAGTTTTGGGTCTCGGTAAGCTAGGATTCTTCGTGTTAGAGCCTTTCCAACTAGCTCTGATTGCGATTGTACACGAAGGCGGCGTAGGAGGAGGTGAAAGATGGAGTTTCAGGTTTATGTATAGTGCTTCCCAGTTCTTGCCTTCTCAGCTAGCTCCGATAGCTACTGTATCACATAGATGGTGTGGGAGGAAGAGAAAAATGGGAGTTTCAGATCTGTGTGCCGGTCTTGACTACAACGTCACAAACCCATCATTGGTGCACTAGGGCATGCTGGATCGATCGATCAATCACTCCATATGTGTCGTTGAGTCGATTGATCTTCTCTTCTCTTGTCAATCCGATTTCTAGAATCTTGAGCTCTGATAGCAGTTTGATATAATTCAACTTCAAAATTGACACACTTTTTCACAGAAATTAGGGCAAAACAAATTTTCTTCTTTAATAATCTAAAATAACACAAATACAAAGACAAACACTTACAATACTAGGGGTAGGCAATCTTTCCCAATTCCTACAATTTGAGAGGCAAGAAATCTCTCACAACTCTAAACCTAAGACTCACCACAAAAATCTCTTGTATTGGCCTAAATCTAAACATAATAAGCCTATTTATATGCAAGAATAATAAAAATAAACAACTAAATTGCCCTTGAGAGTACAAAAGACTAAATTACCCTTAGGCTAGGCACTGGAGTAATATATGCCTAACATTTTAGTTCATGGAATGAGTTATGATGTAATCTTTGTTTTGGTTGATAGGTTAATTGCTTTTTTTCTAAAATGCTTATTTGGAAATAGTTGTAAGGTTTTTATTATTCACATAATATTATTTCTATTCTGAGAGATTTTATTACGTGAAGAAAAATGATTAAAATATTTTTTCAGAACTTATTTAAGGACAATTTTATTTTAGGTTCATTGTAGAGGAATGCCAATTATCTTAAATAACAGTGATGCCAACAATCAAATACAAGGATGTTCTATAAAATTTCATCACAAGGAAATGTTATTTTTCACTTCAATGCACTGTGCCTAAGTTTATTTTTGGGTTTAGTTTATCTTTTGTGATATTTTTCTAAGTATGGGGTGAAAGTGTGCTAAAAATCAATCTATTTAAGGAAAGCTTACAGAACAAATTTCTTCTTTTGGTTATAAAATTCAAGAGCTTGCTGCTTAATTTCTTTCGTTGAATAAGTATGCGAGATGTTTTGTCACTGTAGCCATGTTTTTGAACTTGACATGCAATAATTTAATCAGCTGTGAGTTGACATGACCCATGTTGATACTCATGATCATCTTGTACTGCCTGACATTAACATCCTTATCTTTTGGACTCGAACTAAACTATGGTATCACCTGAAGTAGTTTAGCAATCTATCATACTACCAAACAAAATGCCAGTTCTATTGTACGAACACAGCTTCGACTATAATACTACAACAACAACGACAAAACATTTATCCCACTAATTGGGGTCAGCTACATGAATTCTTTTTCTCCATTGCGTCCTATTTAGTGCCATATTTTCATTTAATTCTAATAAATTAAGATCAATTTTATACAATATGCCCAAGTCTTCCTAGGCCTACCTCTACCTTTCTTAACATAAGTCGAATCTAAAACATCTGCTCTTCTAATCGGATAGTTAGATAGTTGACGTTTAATGTTACCAAACCATCTAAGAAGACTCTCTCTAATTTTGTCCGTTACTGGAGCTACACCAACCTTATCACAGATATATTCATTTCGCATTTTGTCTCTAAGTGTTTAGCCACTCATCCAACTAATCATTCTCATCTTGGCAACACTTAACTTAGATTTATGCTTCTTTTTTAAAGGCCAGCATTCGGCGCCATAAAGCATTGCAGGTCTCACTGCCATTTTATAAAATTTTTCTTTCATTCTTAACGATACTTTTCTATCACACAACAGGCCTGAAGCATTTCCCCAATTCAAACAACAAACTTGAATTCTACTAATAACATTCCCATCAATGTCACCATCACTTCGAACAATAGACCCGAGATATCTAAAGCATTCACGCTTTTTAATAATTTGATCACCTATACTTACATTTCTATCACTAGATCTCCTGCTACTAAAAATATATAGACAATAATAGAGTATCTATATGACAATAGAGTACAGACAGCTTTCTCCTGATATATATATTCATCTGCGATGGTATTTTAAGCATCAGAGAAAAAACATATATGAACATTTGAATGAAATAAAATCATATACTATTGGCTGCACTATCAAATGAGACAGCATACTTCACTCGGCGCATTCCATTTCAATTATGCTAATTTATAGGTAGTTCCATTATTCCATGATAATCTAGCCTTTTTCCTTGCACATTTAACTTTAGATGTGCTTTTCCTACTTGATGATCCATGGTTGAATGACTTGGATTCATTCTTTTGCCTTATTTGATTGATTTCAGAATGTATTCATGTATTTACATTCAAAAGATTTGTTCATACACTCATTCTAGTAGCTGTTAAACCGAATGGCTTTTAACTATTTTTATGAAAATGAGTTTTATTATTTACTTGCACTTCAGAAATCTGTTTTTAAATTAAACAGATATAGTTAATGCTTGGACTTTTTAATAACATTCATATTATATAGAATATAGCTCATGATACCTCATAATAAGAAGCCACACAATCTTCATTGCAACTTTTATTAGAAATGATTTCATTTTTTATGTTTTGTTGATTTCTGTCTTTGCAAACATTGTATTGACAAAAATCTGTTTTTAAAAAAACTTGACAAAACTGAAGCACTTGAAAGACTGAATGGTTAATAAATTAGAGTGGTGATAGTCAGTTCTTATTATTTCTTCAAAATTTTGGTT
>NEWO01000049.1:1362014-1375123 GCA_003013225.1 Phalaenopsis aphrodite
ATAAAGAAGTTTGGAGGCTTGGAGTGAGAGTTCAGTGTGCCTCTTCAAAGAGGAGTGTGTTTGTGTATGTGTGTGTGTATGCGAGGAGATATATATTTCTACATTTTCTAGAGAGATCGGTGGTGGATTTTGAGAGATACGTGTAAGGAATTGTATGAGCATTGCATGGATCAACAAGATATTTTGTTGAAAAGATTTTGATCTTTTTTTAGAATGAAAAAACTAAGTATTATTTTATAATTGTTGTAAACACTTTCTAGTTGATTTGATTTTATTTAATGAAATTTTTTTTATCCATACTTCGTGATTAGTTTTATATAATATTTTCTTTTGATATGAAGTAGTGACAAGAGCGGAAAAAATTGTTTTAAGATAGAATAATTTTTTATTTATATGTGATGAATAATATCTTATTTGTTTTATTGACATAACTTAAGTGACAATATGTTATGTGTTGTAAGTGAAACTAAGACTCGGGAGAGTAGTGATCTTGCAACTTGAGTTCACTCACATTATCCGGTTAGCTATAGTGAAGTAGTTTAGGCGGCAATGTAACTTTTATGAAAATATATTTCATGATTTGTTTATATTAGGAGCTTCTAGGTGACAATTAGTTGTGTAAAACTAATTAAATACTAAACGTACGTATACACTCGGAAAGAGGGTAGGTAGACATATGTCTTAGTTGACACATAATTTATTACGTAATTTTATTAATTATTTTACTGCTTATGTTATCATTTTCATTTTACTTTTCTTTTGTAATAAAATGGATGCATGTTTAGGAATTTAGATTTGCTTATAAATTCTCTTATTTTATTAATGTGATGATATTTTCACAAGTTATTAATTTATTTTACAAACTAGTCATTTGTAACGTTAAAATTTATTGTGAAACATAATGATTCGGGAGAGCTATGATTTCACTCAACTTGTGAATACCACACTAACCTTAGGATGGAGGTGAACCAAGTTCTAAGGTGCGTGCAAATAAATATGGAGATAAATTTTGATGGATGTAGAATTGGTGTTTTTGGGGTGACAACGTAAATTCTTAACTAATTTGGTCTAGTGTTTAAGACTTAAGACTAGATGTTAATCATATAGAGAGAACACTATGAGTAATCTGGAGATTAGAGACTATAATCTATTCAGTATAACCAAAGATTTAAGAAACAAACTTTAGATTAACCAATTTTATTTATACACTCGGGAGAGGGTAAAGAATAAGTATGCTCCTATTTGTCACTAGCCACATTAAATTCTAAGCATTTCATTCTTACACATTATCTAGGTCGTCGCATGTGAAAGGTAGTTTGTAAAATCTCAAAATTCTCTAAACCAATCTCTCTAGTTAGGTTTATCTTTAGATTTAGGTTTGTATTTATGAGTCTTTATTAGAAAAACTCCCTTAATTGTCATTCCAAACTTAAGCCTGACAGTAGTAGACTAAAATTAGCCTAAGAGATTCTTAGCTCGCTTTTCTGTGGGATCGATACTCTAGTCTTAAAAAAAAAACCATATACTACTTGAAACGATACATGCACTTGCGTAGTATCCCCATTGTGTGATCTATAAATTAAATTCTAAACTCTACAACATATTTGTTTTGCATACTAGCTGACATAATTAAACTGGGTCAAGTTTTTTGCCAAGAAATTAAATATCTGTGTAATTGCAGGACGAATCAAGTATTTGGTGTCGTCCCTAGAGTTTGAAATAAAAGTAATTACACATATATGTACGCACACATTCTAATGGGCATCACTGCTCTGATTGGCCGCTATTCGTGCCAGCCACCTCTCAAACAAAAATTTACATACATACCGATCAATTCTTATATGAAAAAAGGTATATAAATTATATGAAAGTTTTTACATGCATACCACCCAACTTTTTATCCTTCAATAACTGCCAACACCTAAACTTTGATATTTATTTGCCACCCGACCACCTGAAGCCATCGAATCCAACAACGAGAATTAACTCTAGAAAAACGGAATTGAGCAAAAATAAAATCAGAGTATCCCTCATGACCCTCTTTATAAGAAGGGCTTAAATGTAATATCCACCCTTGACATATAAGATGAATCCCTTTACTCTCTCTCTCTCTCTCTCTCTCTCTCTCTCTCTCTCTCCCTCCCTCTCCCTCCCTCATATAGGAGCTTGCTCCACTTCTCCCTCACTTGTAAACCAAGCTAATATGGAATAAAAAGGGCCGCCGATCCTCGAAACAACCCCAATTTACCGCCGACAAGACAACCCTCTCTTATTCCGTCCCTCTTTCTCCACCACCGAAATCCCGGCTCTATTCTTCGAGCAATGTTTAAAGAACATATTTGAATTCAATAATCCTAAAATGCTTTAATTTATGACCTTTCTTGTTTATATATTTTCTTAACTTATATTTATCACCAACATATCATAATTTTCCCTATTAATTATCTGCACAAATATGTTGACCAAACTCATGCACATCACTCAATTCTCATGAATTTGCATATTAACATTTAAATCACATAAAAGTTATCATTAATTTAATTTATAAAAATCAGCATACCTGGCATATAAATATATAAATTAAAATTTTTATGCTAAATATATAAATATATAGAAACCGAGTGGTATATATGTAAATATTTTCCTTCATCTATTTTTCCAATTCCCCCTCAAAATTCATGGTAAAAATTCAACCCATATTTTTCATTTTTATTAAAACCACAATAGTTTCATACATGTATAACTATATAAATTTGGTAGTAAAAAAAAAAAGAAGAGAAATTTACATAACTAGCACTCAATTCTTATGTATTTATGAATCTCACTCTAAAATTTAAATTTTTAAAAATATAACACTTTGCCTATGTATAAAAAAATAAATTTTACTATGAAAAAGTGTGATGAGTAGTTAGGGCTGTCAAAACAGCTCGTTATTCGCGAACAACTCGTGTTCGACTTGTTAAGAAGCTCATGTTGAGCTCGTTCGCTGAGTTCGAAGGAGCCGAACATGAAGAACACAACAAATTTTTGTTCGTTCATGTTCGGCTTATTTTGACTCGAAATACTATTAATCAATTATATAGATATCTTTGATGAGTAGTATTTTTTTAAAAGATTAATTGACTAGAAGGGCTACAAAGATTTATAATTAATTAAGAGTATTAATGAAGAAAATAAAATTAAATCATTAAATTAGATTTAAATGATGTTTTAAATCTTGACTCAATCATTAACATCTTATGACTACACGATTATGGTTGTCAAAATGACTCTTTGGTTGTGAACGACTCGTGTTCGGCTTGTTAATCAAACGAGCCGAACACGAACACACTTTTTGAGCTCGAAATATAAATAAACCGAACGCGAACTAAGCCTAGGTTCGCTCGTGTTCGGCTCGTTTACACCCATATGAGTAGTAAATTGAGTGCTGTATTTGTAAAAATTAAAGTTTTGATGTGAGATACGTGAATACATAGGAATTGGGTGCTATACATGTAAATTTCCCAAAAATAATAGCCTGGATGATATATTTGTAAATATCAATGTTTTGGGTAATCTAAATGTAAATTTCTGTTTTTTTAATGTAAATTCGCAGAGCAAGACCATCGTAGTCTCCGGACAAAGAAATACACGTCGGGAGGAAGAGGACAGAAGCGCCATGCCAAGCCGGCACAGTCCTGCGACGCCATAATCGGTTCTCCCGCCAAATGTGCCTTACCTGCTTTATCTCACTCTTCTTCCGCGTTCTTCTTCTTCTTTCCTTGATGCTGATTCCTCAATTGAGTGCTCAGGAACCATTCTTCGGTTCCGCATTCCCAACTCCATATCCCAGCCCGTTCTCCTAATGGGCGGCGGCCGATGTTCTCTTTAGGCAGCAAGAAGGCCGATCGCCGGCGCGAGATGACGGCGGCGAAATCGGTCCGGCGGCCGAAGCTGGAGCAGCGTAACGCCTGTAAGAAGATCAACTATGAGATTCCGTGGGCCTCGCCTTCATGGAGGAATTCGCCGGCGTTGGTAACCCACTCTCTCGATCTCTCGCCTGGCGCTTACTCGGACCAGACAAGCTTTCGCATTGGCGGTAGCGTCGAGGGCGAGATCGATCTGCTTTGCCGCAGTTTAGGTCTTTCCGGCCCTGAGGACTTCGCCATCCCTGCTGCCGCGTGGGAGGCCTCCCTTAAGGCTCGATCCTCCTGTGATCTTGTTCTTCGATCCCCATTTGTCAAATGCGAGAGCTCGTCTAAGCCGCCTCAAATTTTGCCTTCCGTTTTGGATTGCCTTGCTGAAACGAAGGCGAAGCTGCCTGGAGCGGAGATCTTGCGCTCGTCGGCTTTCGTCACTTCCCCGGCTACGGTCTCGATTCTTTCTCCTCCGCCTGGTAGGTCGGTTCTTGCGCGGCCGCCTCTGATGAAGCTGCCTGAGCTCGACGGAACGAGCTCGACGTGGGATATACTGAGATCATTTGCTCCACCGGATGAGAGTGATGAAGGATGTAAGAGGAAGTCTTTTGAGTCGGATGAGGAGATGAAGGTGAGGGTTGGTGTTGAAGTTAGGGAAGCTGTGGAAGAGATGGGAGCGATTTCAGGGGAGATCTCGGAGGATTGCACCGGGTCGTTCTCGACTTCAAATGATGATGATTCGTCGAGTACTACAACGGAGTCGATGTTTTTGATATCGCCAAATGGACGGATTAAGAGAAATATTGGATCGTGGATGCGTGGACAGCTTCTAGGGAGTGGCTCTTTTGGGACAGTGTACGAAGGGATCAGCGAGTAAGTCGAATTGCTTTGTCTTCTATCCTTTACCTGCAGCTCGCGTCATGTTTCAATGTGCTAAAATGGAGCTAGAAAAACAAAAATAATATGGACTTTGTAAATAAGTTAGTCGCTGGTAACGTTAAATGAGAGAGGTGGGTGGTGGCCTAATTTCAGAATTTTCTAATTCCTATGGATAACTTATATGTGGTTGGATTTGCAATTTTCAGGCATGTTTGTGCCCTCCTTAAGTTGGAAGGAAAATTAAATTGTGAGCATACTTTTTGTTAAGATTTCATTTATTAATTGCCATTGACAAAACTTGCTTTGCTTTTGGATAGTTTAAATTTAACATATGTTGTTCTGTTCTGGGTGGTGAGGGGAGGGGTATTTTCAATTGTAGGTTTTGCAAAAAAAAAAAAAAGAATTGTAGGTTTGGTTTTCTTATGAATAGTTTTCTAGTCTCAACCTTTCGTTCTTCTCAGCATTAAATCCAGTTTCTATACAAGAGTGTTTTATGAATACCAGGTTATATTTGCTGCTTGCTTCTTCCCTGTGAACTTTCAGATTCATTTAATTCATTTACAGTGATGGTGGATTTTTTGCTGTAAAAGAGGTATCTTTGCTTGAGAAAGGAAGCAGTGCTCAGCAATGTATTCTTCAACTCGAACAGGCAAGTTAAATTGATTCCATATTATTTTGATATTCATTCCCTTTCCAGTTCACCCAAGCCTTCTTTACTGGGTAGCTGTAATTTATAAACTGTGCCAGCCTTACACATGAACTTAGAAATCTGTTTTTTTACAATAGATGCACTTTATCCATAACTATCTTCTGATTTTTAATTTGAATTCTTCAGGAGATTGCACTTTTGAGCCAATTTGAGCATGACAATATTGTTCATTACTATGGAACAGATAAGGTATTTTCATATCACTGATGCATGTTGATTATCTTCAATGTTTAAAATGATCTTCTTGAGCTCTCCTTTTGTTTCATTCTTTAATTGCCAGATCAAGATATGTTACTGTAAGATAAGTTTTGTGGCATCCACTTTGTAGTTGAACCTCTTATTACCTATATTTTAGTATTTGTTTAATGATTGTTTTTTATAACAGCATTTTTATTTCTATTATCTTTTTTAAGTGGAACTTGAGAATTGTTGCGACCTCTCTCTAAAACTGTCAATGCCTCATTCAACTTTTTTATCAGCTTTTTGTGAAAAATAATTTTGCCTTTTGATCACTTGAAACTGTTGAGAAACTGACATGGCTAACGTTGAAGTTCTATAGCACCAGTATTTTGCTTTATTAAATAATGCAAAGAACAACAATGCTTTTTGCCCTAGTCGATAAGGGTGAATTTTTTTTTTCCTATTCTCATGTTCCGGACTAGTTTTGCAGACATATCTGTGCGATTAAGTTTGTAATGATATGGATATCATGTATCTTTTATTTTGATGAATTTGTATGAGCTCTGAATGGTTTCCTACTTCATGAGAGTTTAAAAGTAGTAGTTGTTGGCTTCTGGATTACTTTTTTTAATTTACAACCTTCTTTGGCATAAGAAAGTTCCAACATTACATGTGAGTCCTAATCATTTAATAGTTCGATTTATGCTCAAAACATTTTGTTTTTAACCCAATCATATGGTAGTTTGTATCATAGTGAAAACATAGTATGCATAACAATAGGCTAAGTTTTTCCTCAGAGACAGGATCTTTCGTCTACAGGGGTAATCAATGTTCTATTTTAGATTTTAGAGGTACAGGTGCATAATCGCAACTGAATGAAAAACTGTTTATTTTCTTACATATTATTTTGAGTTTTAAGAAATTCATCTAAAAGAGAAAAGCTATGTGCTTAGTATGCCTCCATTGTTGCAGTATTTGATCATCCTTCCATATAATGGATCCTCCCAAAGTTTTTGTGATAACAATTTGAGAATGGATCTTTTTTAATTGATAGCAATGACCCTTGTAGCCTGACTACATATGCTGATACAAACACGTTAAGCTCTTCGGTTTAGATATTTTTCTGAAGATTTTTTCCATGTATAAAGATAATTTTTTAGACTGAACCGTATTGGTGGTAGCAGCTGTTACAGAGAGTCTGCAATATATTCACTTTTGCTACCATTTAGGCTTGCATTTGTTTGCCTTCCGAATTGACCATTCTCTAATATATAAGTATTTTGTTATTGTGTATTCTGCAGGAAGAATCAAAATTATTTATCTTTCTTGAACTTGTCACACAAGGATCTCTTGCATCCCTCTATCATAAGTATCGACTACGAAATACTCAAGTCTCAGCATATACTAGGCAGATCTTAAATGGATTACGGTATCTTCATGAGCGGAATGTGGTGCACAGGTTATTGAATATCTAAATATTAATTTCATCGTTTAGCTTTTCTCTTTGATTGTTTCAGGACATCATTATACTATATCAAGTACTCTAGTTGTAATAGATTTAAACTCAAAATGCTACTGATTCAAAAAAGAAATAAAAAGTTTATAATAAATACACTTGATACAAGGAAAATTGTTAGGATCTTAATAGTTAAAAGAGAGGATGGTTTTCTTTTTTTTTTTGAACTTTTTTGTCAAACAAGCTGAAAACTGTGTAGATTCCAGTGATTATGATGTAAAATATATGAGAAATATAAGAATAGATAACCCATGCTAAAAGGCGATCTGACAAGTCCATAAAATATTCAGGTTAATAATCTCACTTGTACCTGCTTCTTCAATGTGGTGAGTTCTTGTCATCTACCTGTAGTATTTTAGGGTTTTGCTCATAAATTTCTGTGTTTTTCACTTATGTTTTGTAGCTTATTCTTCGATATTATTATTTCAATTACTAATAGTTTATTTTTATTTTTTTTTAGAGATATCAAATGTGCCAATATATTGGTTCATGCTAATGGATCTGTCAAACTTGCCGATTTTGGTTTAGCAAAGGAGGTAAACATCTATTTATTCTCATTTCAGAGGCTTGAATTTATAGTTTGTTAATTTTACCTAGTGTTCATGTTTTCCAAATCAGATGTCCAACCTCAATGATCTGAAATCATGTAAAGGAAGTGTGTATTGGATGGCACCAGAGGTTAGCCCTATCACCATTTATCATTAAATCAAAGAACAAAGTACCGACCACCTGTCATAAAAAATAATGCTTTTTTAGCTTATATTTTATGTTGGAATTCTTTGAAATCCATTATTGTATGAAGTAGATTTCCTATGGCCTGTTCTATTAGCCTCAGGCTTGAAGAAGGTTTTGTCATTTGAACTAGTACTAGTAGTGCCTGCTGGGCCCGGGCCTATTAAGTCTATCTTGCAGAGTTATCTATAGCACTATCATCTACTTAGACGCTCTTTTCTTAGCATAGTAGCTGTCAAATGTGATAAAAATTATTTGGCTCATTCTTTTGCTTATTTTGATTCTTTAGCTGCCTTGGATAGTCGTTGATGCTATCATTTGTTGCTTTTTTTAGGTCTAGATGTTAATGTTTATGATTTATAATTAATTAGGCTCCTTTTTTTTGTAAATATTATAGATGAAAAGTGGAACCATATCTAGGTGCTAATCATACTAAGATTATAGAGGTTTTTTTCATTTTGTTTGTGTCCAAGCATGTGATGTAACGGTTATGACTCAGAATGAGTTTAGTTTATTGCAACAAAATTTTGCATACGACAACGAGTTCAATAACATGTTATCATTTATTTGTTGTGAAGCACAGACTCAAGACATGATGTAGATATAATATGAGCACTTTGATATGACATAACTATAAGAAATAGCACATGATGCCATAAACATTATGTTATATTTTATAAATTTTCTATTTAAAATTTATAATCTATTGTATTTTCTATTAAAGATATTATTTATTGAAATATATTATCATATCGTATACATCACTCATTGATACAACATGGCCATGACAGCATGTCATCATTCACAAAAGAAGCATATAGTAATGAAAGAAAAACAAATACTGTTAATAAAAAATAAATGATTTATCTATGTGATTATCGTCATTTATGAGCAACACTTCAGTATGAGTAATTATCAATTGTTATCTATTATATATCACATATTTTGTACATGTATTGATATCTCACGATGCGGATGTTTGTTATCTATGTATCCTTGCAACATATCCAAACATTGTCTGGTCATGTCTAACTTATCTTAGAACCTAATTTTATCTTTAAACATGTGCAGAGCAATTTTGAGCATATCTGACATGGCTTGCCATTGGCATGTTATGTCTGACACTCATTAGATACAAACATGTAAAGTATTTGAGAGTGTTTGTGCTTTGTTTTTTTTTTTTTTAATGATTTTTAGATGGCAGGCAGAATGCTTGTGTAACTAAGCAAATAATGAGTAAAATAGTTTGTGGTTGATGGAATCAAGCCAAAATGGACTCTATGACTCTCTTTTTACACTAGGATTGATTTTCATATTTACATCTTCAACCCAAATTTTATCCAAAGAAGCATTAAATAATTCCAAGAGAAGTTCAAAGAGAGTAAGGAGGAGCTGCATATGATTTTTATTGATTTAGAAAGAGCTTACGATAAGGTTTCAAGAGAAGTTCTTTATAGAGTTCTAGAAAAGAAAGGTGTTGTATGATTTATATTCAAGTCATTAAAGATATGTATACTAGAGTTGTTACTTGTGATTGAACAAAAAGAGGATTGACCAAATTTTTTCCTATTTCAGTTGGATTACATCAGGGATTGGTCCTTATCTTTTTGCTTTAGTTTCTGGAAATTTATAGGAGGATTTACCTTGGCGTATGCTTTTGTTGATGACATCGTTCTTGTGGATAAGATTAAAGAAAAAATTTAGGAAAAACTCGGATTATAGAGGTCTACAGGAGAGTCTAAAAGTCTTCATTTTAGTAGATCTAAAACTAAATACGTGGAATGCAATTTTAGTTGCAATAGATCTAGTGGCAGATTTGATATAATTGGTGATCAATTCATTAAAAGGTGTGATTGTTTTAGATATCTCGGGTCTATTGTTCAAAGAGATGGTGATATAGATGGGATGTTATTAGTAGAATTCAAGTTGGATGATTGAAGTGGAGGAATGCGTTGGGCTTATTGCGTGATAGAAAATTACTGCTTAGATTTAAAGGAAAATTCTATAAGATGGTGGTGTGTGACCTGCAATGTTTTATGGTGCAGAATGTTGGCCTTTAAAAGAGAAGATTAAAACTAAGTTAATTGTTATTAAGGTGAGAATGCTTAGGTGGATGAGTGACTTGATGCATAGAAGACAAAATTCGAAACGAATGTATCCGTGAAAGTCAAGGTTATTGTAGTTCTAGTGACAGACAAGATTATAGAGTCGTATTGGATGGCTGGTCACATCGGAGTTGCAGCTCTAGTGACAGACAAGATTATAGAGTCCTATTGGATGGCTGGTAACATTAAACGCCGACCATCTAATGATCTCATTAGGTGAGACATCTTTTTGATTCGACTTATGTTGAGAATGATAGAGGTAGACCTAAAAAGGCTTGGGCATGTTGTATAAGAAATGATCTTAATTTATTAGAATTAAATGAAAATATGACACTCAGTAGGATACAATGGAGAAAAAGGATTAATGTAGCCGACCACGCTAAGTGGGATTAAGGTTTTTTGTTATTGTTGCTGTTGTATGCATTAAATTGTTCATGTAATAAAACCATTCTTCACTCTAGATCATCCAGCTGATCTGAGGAACTTCAAGGATTATTGTTTTACTTCAAAGGCAGATTAAGAGTGGATTTAGTTTTTAAGTTCATATTACTAAACAAACATCTCCATGGTTCTTCAACCATTTTGGATCTTCTTTTATTAACAATATTATTATTATTTTCAGGTTGTCAATCCTAAGAAGACATATGGGTATGCGGCTGATATATGGAGTTTGGGTTGTACTGTTTTAGAGATGTTGACACGTCAGATTCCTTATCCTAATGTGGAGTGGGTTAGTAATCTCAGTTTTAAAAGCCTTCAGTTGCATTTCTTCTTTTATGTAGTTCCTGATTGTGGATGACTGTCTTGTAAGTGAAGTTTTATTTATTATATTCAACCAAAAGATGCATGTATTCAACACATATTTCTGATAGTCAAATTTATGTTACAATTTGTTTGACGCAACTTCAGTTTCAATTAATTTAAAAATATTTTTGAATTATGAAGGATTTTTTGTTTTTTTTTTGTTTGTGTTGTTTTCTTTGTTTTTTGTTTTTTGTTTTTTTGTTGTTGTTAGCTAGTAGGCTTAATCCTTTTGTTTTAGGGGCATTTACATACATTATGCACAAATATTTATGCATGTATGTATCTAACACCGAAACATTGATTTCTACATTTTAGTACTAAAATCTTTCATTTCACATCAAAAATGCAATTATTACTAACATTTAAAGCATGAAATACACTTTTTTATGCATAGGTAAAGTGCTGTAAATGTAAAATTTGTAGTTTTAGATGTTAGATATGTAACTACATTCGAATCGTGTGGTAGTATGTATGTAAATCTTCCTTTCTTTTCCATCTGCTGAAGAAGACCAGTAGTTGAAATGGACAGAGAATTTGAGTGGCCATATATATAACTGATAATGGGCTTACTCTTACAAGTAATATGAACTTCAAGGCTAATCAAAGTATCAGACAGATATGGAGAAATAATAAAAAAAAAAAACTTAGCAGAGGAGAAAAGTTCAGTACTGCCAGCAAAAATGCTTTAAAAAACTATTAGACCTTTATATCTAAATAGAAAGACCGGGCAACTTTTATTAAATTGATGACCAAAAATCGTTTTACAGGTATTTCTTATGATAGACTAGAGAAAGAAGGTATGTTTCTACATGCATAAAAAAGAATTAATAAGCAAACTTAAATTTTATATTTATAGATATCAAGATATTTCCAAGCATAAATTTAACAAAATATCAAATTGAGAGCAACTGAAAATGGGACTTAAGTGGTATGAGTTGCATTGTTCATATTCAAACATATCCAAACAATATCAGAAATTCTTAGAAAGTAAATGAAAAAAACTGAAAATAGTATGTTGGCATGGCAATCTGGTGTTTGTGACAAAAAGTTTAAAAGCGTATTTTTCTTAATAACAAATAAAATTTTATTAATAAAATAAAGTACAGCAATAATTGGAAGGCTCAAGCTAAACCCACAAAACAACTACACCCAAAAGAAAATTTATAGGGTCATCCATCAGAGAAAGCAGAAACAAACGAGATTACAATTAAGTAATCCAAAAGTGAAGCCAAAGGCTACGAAAGGAAAGAAAACAACAAAAATTTTAGAAGCATTCTTGTTTTATTATGACCGTCATTTTAATTTTCGACGGCGTTTTATCTACTCTCTTCATATTATTAAGAAACTAAACATTTTCAATATATGAGACTGTTTATTTAATTTTTAATTAATGATTCCTCATTTGCAGCAACATGCTTTCTTCAAGATTGGTCGTGGCGATCAACCTCCTATCCCTTGTCACCTATCAAAGGAAGCACAAGATTTCATCACGCAATGTGTTCAGGTGGATCCGAATTCAAGGCCTACTGCTGCCCAACTATTAGAGCATCCTTTTATAAAGATACCCATAAAGATCTAGAGCCAATAAATTATTCTTCTGAGGTAAATAATACACGCATCCGTCATCATTAGTAGCTTTATCCCAACCATTTAGGAGCAATTTTACTAATCTTTCGTTCATTTACATTGCACATGAGATGCTAAATTATATTTTGCGCAAATTCTTTTCCTCAACCACTAAAGGCTCATTTGAATATTTCAGTTAGAAAAAAAACATGTTTTGGAGAAATAGTAAATTTATTCAATTCCGTTATAATTCAATGTTTGATTTTAAACTCTTAGAAAACTTTCAACATCCTTCAAATACTTATTCTTTCATATTTCAGTCATTATTTTGAGTGAAAAAAAAAATGAAAGGAGCATTTACATACATAGCACACAATTCTCATGTATTATTTATCTCACACCTAAATGCATAAGTTTAAAGCACCAATGAGCTATGTATGTAAATACGAAAGTTTAGGTGCGAGATATGTAAATACATAAGAATATTGCGTTGCGTATGTAAATTTTCCACAATGAAATCACCTCACCATATTGCATATGATTGCAAATATGTTACGATGTCTTTCCTACATGATCTCTCAGTTCTGTATAATTGATTTGTATTGTTCACGTTCCAACAGATTTCTTCATATTATACACATTACCAGCCCTGATCCATGAGGTTACAGAACTTTGCTCCAGATGATAACTACTCTGAAATACATCTCATCTATTTCAAGGAA
>NEWO01000049.1:1382281-1396242 GCA_003013225.1 Phalaenopsis aphrodite
TGTCTTAAATAAAATTTGATTAATTTTTTAACTTCACATCACCCAATTTTAGACGTTACAAGGAACTAACCCTTTAGACATCATAAGAGTAGATCAGTGTTGCTCACTAGACGCTTAAGACGAGTAGATGATTCTCTATTGTACTAGGTTGTGATAGATTTTCTTTACATGTTTCTTGGTTGTTATTACAGTATTAAGATGTGATAACTTTATTTTGTAGAGATGTTGTAGTTAAATTGGTTAGATTGCTCTAGTAATTTAGGGTTTACTTTCTGCAATTTTTTTTGTTCTTTCTAAAGTTAGTGTGTTTTGTTCGGTTGGCTATCAACGTTTGAAACATCCAAAATAAGAAGAACACTCAAGCAAAGAATAAACCTCAATTAAACCAACAACAATGTGTCGGATAATGTCAACCGACAAGTCTGATGTAGGTCTAGGATTGATACACATTGGTTGTCTTGTTTTTGTGCTTGCTTGATAGGTCTGCCCATATTTTTAAGTCGGTGTTCTGTTGTGCCTTTTGCATGGATTTTCTAGTAGCCTCATTAAGGACTAAATTTTATAGCCAAACCTAACAACTTCAACTTCATTCTTCTAAAATAAATAAAAAACATAAACAAAACCAAAACTTACACAAAACATTGCATTCACAATCTTAGAAATATCATGCATTAAAAACAACAAAATTGATATTAAATAAAAATGAGCAGTAAGCTCTTTGTGATCTAGAAATAGCCATGAAACAACACCATAGACATATGAATAATTTTATTGCTTATTGCTTCTATTTCTTGCCTTCCAGGCACTCATACATTGAACAAAAGATATGGTTTGCCCTGTGAGAACCATCGCTTTATGGAAGTGAGTTCTGCCTTTGTATTTCAAGTAGCCTTATGAACGGATTCTCTAAGCATTCATCATCAAAGAACTTCATAACAAATTACACAACATGCTCCAATTCACTCGATACTAAGATTTAACACAAAATAATAAAACATTTTAGTGTGATGAGTTATAAAATAATTAAAACTTTAAATTGTAAAAATATATTTGCATTAGTCTTAGGCCATTATGTATATCAATGGTACTTGGGCAGCTTGATTTATAATCAAGCTGTAAGACTTACCTAAGAAATAGCAACCTGCCCTATCTTGCATTCATTTGAGATCAGTCATACATGACTTTAAACTTGATTAAGTGGCATCACTTTTCAGATAGGGTTATAAGTGCTTTGCATGTGTTTGTTTGTGTTTTTTTCTTTCCTTTAGATTAGGTTTTCAAAATTTCACTTCTTTCAGTGAAATTTGTCTTAGCTTTAGGAGTGAGGTTGTTCGTCTAACTACAATGTAAATCCTCCCCTACTAAGATTTCTCACGGTTGTATATTAAGAAACATATTTTCTAATAAAATATTAAGAAATATTAAATAAATTCTTTCAATATCATTAAAGCAAAACAATACGATAGTTGAGATGTTATTGAGTTTCTCAATATTTTTGACATCCACCTTTTCACCCTTTGGTTCCATTAATAACTGTTCAACTTTTTAGTCTTTCCCATATGGAATTTCTAATAATCAATAATAGAAACGTAAACTTAAAATTTATTGAAGACAAAATTACAGCCTTAATCGAGAGTTTTCTTAAAGAACTTTAGTGGCTCAAAATGTAATTAACTATAAGGGTTTACTCTTATAAAAACTTGTAACTCAGATTTAATCTAAACCCTATTCAGTCTTCGGAATATATAGGAGAAAGATTTATCGATTTTAATCATAAACCAATGCAAATATCTAATATTTCTTAATTTAAGTAATCATACCCATCGTAAAGTGGTATTGCTTTCTATTGAGATACTATATTACTTTTGATGATGTGTTTACCTATTTAAATAATTAAATCTTCGAATATGTATGGTTCTATAAAGACTCCCTGTCATGTGTTGAAAAAAAAAAACTGACGACCATTGGTGGTCTATAATGACCAACGGACAGTTGTTGGTAGTGGTCGGTGGCTACAGAGATTGATGGTTGTTCACCCAGTCTTCAACACAGGTGTTAGGTGTAAGAACCATATTTAGAATACAACGATTGCAAGTAGGGGTTGCCATCAACCAGTGGTTGATGGCGATAGGAGGTCATGCCAGATGTTGGCTGTCAGCAATGGTCGATGGCTATGGAGGTCGATGGTTATCATTGGGTATTCTCTCCANTTGTATATTAAGAAACATATTTTCTAATAAAATATTAAGAAATATTAAATAATTTTTTTCAAAATCATTAAAACCAAATTATATGATAGTTGAGATGTTATTGAGTTTCTCAATATTTTGATATCCACCTTTTCTCCCTTGGGTTCCATTAATAATCGTTCAACTTTTGAGTCTTTCCCATTTGGAATTTCTAATAATCAATAGTAGAAACGTAAACTTGGAATTTATTGAAGACAAAATTGCAGCCTTAATCGAGAGTTTTCTTAAAGAGCATTAGTTGCTCAAAATGTAATTAACAATGGGGGTTTACCCTCATAAAAAGCTTATAACTCAGATTTATTCTAAACCCTATTCAACCTTCAGAATATATAGGAGAAATATTTATCGATTTTAATCATAGACTAATGCAAATATCTAATATTTCTTACTATATTACTTTTGATGATGTGTTTAACTATTTAAATAATTAAATCTTCGAATTTGTATGGTTCTATAAAGACACTCCCTGTCATGTGTTGAAAAAAAAAACTGACAACCATTGGTGGTCTATAATGCCCAATGGACAGTTGTTGGCAGTGGTCGGTGGCTACAGAGAGTGATGGTTGTTCACTGACCAAAGAAAAATATGTTGAGATTTTCATACCTATTTTACACTGATTTTGATGATATTGCATTTAAAGAAGTGTATTTTTTATGTTTTGTTGCAGGTATGATGAATTATGGTCATTGAAGCAAAAAGAAACAAAAACGGTGCAATTTGGAGCAAAAACGAGCAAGAAATGAAATTTTGCCCTGTCACCTTTCGAACGCAACTGAAATGGGGCGAAACGGAGCTAAAATAGAGCCAAACGGAGCGAAACAGTGGAGCTGCACAGTCTGCTCGCCGACGGCGCCCAAATAGGCGCTGACGATGAGATTTACCCGAGAAGACCGAAAAATGACAGAAAAGCTCGCCGACAGCGCCCTCAAGCCCGCCGACGGCGCCCGGGACGATTATGGACCGACTTTTGGCGGTTATGGGCCAAAATTCAACGTATTTGGATACTTTTTGAAAGGATTCAATTAACAACTCTTCAAACTTCGTCCCCACACTTTAAAAGAACGAATTTAGGTTAGAAAAAGGGGGTTTTTGTGAGAGGAATGTTAGGAAAAGTGTGGAGAAAGTTTAGGGTTTTTAGAATAGGAGTAGAAATGTAAATTTCTACCCTTTTAGAGAGATTAGAGAGGAAATTTTGAGAGAATTTGTAAGGAGATGTTCTAGCATTTCATGGATCGGCGGGAGACTTTGTGGGAGAGATTTTCATCTTTCTTTCAAAGGAAAAAAACTAAGTATTGTGTTCTTCATTATATTTTAATTTTTGTAAACACTTATCTAGTGTATTTGCTTTGGTTAAATGAAGTTTCTGTTGTGTTTTCTTCGTGTTTTGTGATGGGCTTCCCTTACTCTCTCTTCTTGTTTGGAAATAATGGTATGAGAAGATTATACAATTGTTTTCATTTTACTTTTCTTTTGTAATGAGTAGAATTCATGTTTAAGATTTTGTGATGCATGTTAGAAGTGGATTTAATTATCAACGTGATGGTTTTTACTTGCACTTTATTTACATTACAATAAAGACCTGTTGTAGTGTTAAAATTTGTTATAATTGCATTAAGATCCGATACGGCTGTGTAATTCTCAACAAAGTAGAACCATATTCAAATTCCATTGATGGTTAAGTTCATGGGAGTTGAATGCAAATAAATAGGGAAATATACTTTGATAGGCGTAGAATTGGAGATTTTAGGGCGACGAACTAAAATCCCCAATTCGATCATATTGTTTGAGTATTGAAGTAGAGATGTTAGCCCTCAGGCGAGGAGAATGTGGGAGCTCCGAAGTGAAAGTCGGTATCCTCCCAACCTAGCCACAGATTCGGTAAACAAACATATGATTAGTCAATGTTCTTTATGTCTGGACCAAAGGGTAAAGAATATGATTGCTCTTATTTGACACATACAATATTTAATGCATCTCGTTCCTTTACATTATTCAATTCATTACATAAGAATAATAGTTTTTAATATCTCAAAATTCTTCAAACCAATTCATCCAAAAAGAGTTATCTTTAGAATTAATATTTGCATTTAAGAGTAGTTATTAGTTGTGTTAAACTTAAGACTTACATTTAGGAGTATCTATTAGTAAAACCTCTTAAATCGTACTTCTATACTAAGGACTAATAGTAGTAGATTAGAATTTGACTAAGGACCTCTTACCTCGCTTCCTTGTGGGATCGATAAACGAGGCTCCACTAGAGCTCTGTATTACTAAAGCGATACGTATACTTGCGTTTGAAATTGTGACTTTACAAAATCATTATAAATATATAAATCTGGGTTCATAAATTCTTCCATATTAAAAGTTGCATCAAGTTTTTGGCGTCATTGCCGAGGGTTTAAATCTTCTAGTAGTGGTGTCAAATTCTTGTACTTTTAGGTATATAAAAAGTCGTTGTCATTCACCCGGTCTTCAACACAGGTGTTAGGAGTAATGACCATATTTAGAATACAACAGTTGCAAGTAGGGGTTGCTAACGACCAATGGTCGATGGCAACAAGAGGTCACGTCAGATGTTGGCTGACAGCAGTGGTCGACGACTACGGAGGTCGATGGTTATCATTGGGTATTCTCTCCAGAATAGGCTCTGAAATTCTTTTTTCTTTTTCCTCCCTAAAATGAAGAGATGAGGCTTATTTATAGGCTATTAGGGAGAGGGATTTTGGTTATTTGGCGCGTGTAACTTCCCTAAGCACCTGATAAGATAGTCCATATTGATCCCCATGATAATATATGATTTTTTAAGGATGTGGATGCCTTAATGACTTTGAAATTGAGGAGCTTAATGATACCTGAAATTGCTACAATGCAATCGGTCAATCACACAAATATATGCATCAATCAAGTAATATACAAATTATGAATCTGCGAACCAAACCAAAAAAAAAGGTTTCAAAAAAAATCCAAAAAGGTAAAGTCCAAAATAATAAAACAACCAACCTTGGTTGAAAGAGCAAATTAAAAAAAAAAAAATTCCAAAAACCCAAAAAAAAAAAAAAAAAAACAAAACAAGGTTTTTGAAAGTTTTCAAGGCAAGAAGGGTTAAAACCCCGGGAAAACAAACCAAAGGGCAAAAAAAAAAGAAGAAAACAAAATAAAAGTAAAGAAAACTAAACAAGGAAGCGTTTCCAAAAAACCTCCAAGCCCCCTGTCTATGTTGTAATTTCCTAATAACAATATGTCTATCCCACTATACTATTATGTGTTAACCTACTCATATTTCTAGGCGACAGTTCGAAATCCTAGATCACAAGAGCTTTTAACATTCTAATGGGTTAGATTCGAAGTAAATTATGGCAAAAAAATTAATACGATAATATATGACATCCAACCATGCAAAATATGTTCAAGGAACGAAATCTATAGGAGAAAACACCAAGAAAACCACCACATGTCTTACATCACAGGATTATGAAAATGAGATTATATATAATGCATGAGGAAAGAAAATACAGAAATTGTTATTGCTGGCATTAAAAAAAAATTCATGAAGTACACAAAACTCAAATTTGAGCCAAATCATGATCCTCTCTGTGCAATACAAGCTTAAGTAGATCTCTCTTATACAAGTGCACTCAATCTCTCCTCACCACATCTCCAACCTCACAAGAAAATCTTTCTTGAGGAAAATTATTGGAGAAATCTTAAGATTGACAAAAATCCACTAAAACATGAAGAGAAGCGATCTCCAAGACCAACACGTGAAGGGAAGATAAGGGAAGAATAGCTAATGTTGATTGCAATGTTCCCATGGATCATGTGGAGTATGGTTAAATGGATGACAAGGACAACGTCAATCATATAATGGTGTTGGATGACATAATTTAAGGCTGCGTACTCTCAAGTTACCATGTCCATGTGCATGCTAGGTAGTAGTCGAGCATAATAGATAAAAAAGTGTCAAGATTTTGCATCCAAGTTGAGCGCCCTGATGGGGAAGTTCATGGGTTGTCCCTTAGCCTCGATCGATCAGGCATCACCAACCTTTACGGTGTAGTACCTAAAGACCCCATTATAATCAGGGCCCTCATTCATGAACTCGATGAACGAATCCTTGATGCACCCAGCTCAACCATATACACCATTGACTGTCTCCCAATTAAACGTAGTTCAACAGCCTCCGACAAACACTATGTTGTTCCTAGGCTGTCTAGCATTTGCCATGAATTCTCGGACGACAAAGATGACCGTGGGATCAGGATCTCGCACCAGCTCTATCCAACCCCTTCTCATGAGGGTGGCAGCTATATGACTCCCAGGCTTAGAGAAGCCTTGCTCGGGGATTACATCTCAGTTGCGATAACATTCTACATACCTCTATGTGGCCTCTCGATTTATGAATCAGGACACATCAAACCCTTCTTCCTCGGATGAGTGTCCTCATTCATCTTCTTGAAGGCATAGTCACAAAATAAGGAGAGAATTTTCTAAGGAAAAGGGAAAATCTAGTAGGGCTTCAAAGCGAAAATCAAGGCATACGAACTTGTAAGGTCATGTCACTTATTTATAGACAATCAAGTGCCACGATGATACACATAGTGTCACGATGCTACTCACGGCCCTACGACGCTATACACACGTTGTGATGATAAACACAGATACTAAATCATTGGGGTTGGCCTTGAATGCCCTTTTAGATAACATGTCGTGTTGCCACCTCTCGGGGGTCAAGGCGCTCCACCGCTTGTGGCACCAAGGCGTTAAGACCATATTGAGCTTGCTTGAATGCGAGCTTTAGAGATTTCCAATATGCATCTAATCATATGCAAAGTCACAGCGCTAGGCATCGGGGCCGCAATGTTGTGCCCTAATTTGGCATTATGCTTCTAGCTTGGCTAGTTGTGGGCGTGTAATCCCAAGAACACTTTGGAATGACCCAACAAATTCAGAAAAACTGGCACAAACAGAAAGTTAATTATAAATTAATGACTCATTATTCTATGCAATTTGGGCTTACAACAACATAAAAAAATTGATGCTACTGTATAATTAAACGTATAGAATAACCAGCCATTAATTTATAATTAACTTACACTTTTGACCTTTTAATACCTAATGCAGAACTGTAAATGGTCATTATAATAAGCAGAACTTTAAAGAAAGACTATAAACGGTCATTATTTAAGCAGAAAACTTAATTCCAACAGATCTTCTCACTATAAAATTCAGAATACTATCATAGACTCAAAGGTTGGGAGATCCATCAACTCTTATAAAATCTAAGAAGCTTCTCCCTTTATTACAAATTACTCTTGAAACTTTCTACCGAAGACAACATAAAAATGTTTATTGGCTCTAAACACTCAAATAAAAAAAATAAAATAAATAAGTCAGAGCAATTGTCTTCGGTAAAACTCCTACATTTATTGCATTTTTGAGCGATTATTACGTGCGGAGAGCGCACACATCCGATCACAGCCGCATCCCAATGTCATACAGCCGCGATGCGCGGCTGTGATCGGAGAGAGCACGGAGATCTGCGTGCACTCTCCGCACGCAATAATTAGACTTTTGCGTCTTGCGGCATTATCTAGTACTACAAGTTAGGGTCTTTTACATGCATAACACCCAATTCCATTGCATTTACATATCAAACACCTAATTTTACATTTTATATTAATATCATCAAAATTTTCATAACAAAAAAAGAAAAAAAAAAAGACCATTTTAACTATTAAAAAGCTAAAAACACTTTTTCATGCACAAGTAAGGTGATATGTATGTAAAAATTGAAATTTGAGCGTTAGATGTCGGAATACATAGGAATTGAGTGGCATTTGTGTAAATCTTCCTAAATCTATTTATCCAATTTATATTCATATCCAAAAATTGTATTTCCTATGCTCCTATAGAAGTAGAAAAAATAATCAAAAAAAGATAAAGAGATCTGCTAATTAAAAAAAAAAACAAAGGAAATAAAAAACAGGCACAACGACTAACACTATTTATACAAATACAATATCATTGTGATGTACAAGAAGATCTAGAAGCTCATATGGAGTAGATAACTAAGAAAATAATAACTCCCCCATATAATTAGTATTTGTTTTTCTTATTTCTAATGAAGCAAAAGACAAATTGTAATAAAATCTAGATCTAAAAATACAAGAATTATTATTATTAGAAATTAGCAAGCATCACTTGAGCATGTTCAAATGAGATGAGATGGATCATTCACATTATACATAAGATTGTGAGAAATACAATATAAGGGGCATTTATATAAATATCACACAAATCTTAAATATTTACATATCTAATATAATTACATGCACAGCACTCAATTTTTTAACTTCACATAAAAATTACTAAAACAACCTCAAAATAAAATGCATGTTTTCATGTATAATTTTAGGACACTAAAATGTTATGAAGATAAAAATAAAAGTATGGGTGTTAGATATATAAAAACATGAGAATTATTGTGTAGTATGCATGTAAATTTCCCAAATAAAAAACATCAGTGTAATTTCCATGAGTATATATAAGAGCCTTTCCCCTTAAAGCAGGGAGCTGTGCTCGTAGTTTAAATGCACTCAAGTAGAAAAGTAAGGAATTATATTTTCTACCAGAATGCAAATTTTAGTAGTGACAATGCAAATTACATTTCTTTAATCTAAACATAAGTGATTTGTGATTTAAACTCAGATCTTAAAATAACCAAAAATGGAAATTAAGCCATTTCTTCGAGTTGATAATTCATTAAATAGCTAGATAATGACTTCACAATCTGAAAATATTAAATATACAACTTGGATCTTTTGATAAACATAAAAATCGTATGTATTCGTATATCAACCTACATGTTTGTAAAATCTACAAGATGTATACAAATTTGAGCAACCACTATTCTTTTAAAAGCTAAATGATATAGAATGGTGATTTTCATACCTTGCCTACTGGAATTTGATGATTTTCAGACTCCGTTGCAGTTTCCGAATTAATCTCGTTTTGTTATCACTTGAAGATATAAAAAACATTAACTACTGAGAAACCGCAGCTTAACCTTGAGGCAACGACCGGCTTTTTATAAAAAAATGACAAAATGATGATGAACTGATAAAATGAGAGGGTGAAGTGAACTCATAAGAATGTACTCCATACAGCTCCATCTCCTTCCCCACATCTCGCATGCACATCTTGAATCCTCTCCACTGACTTGCAAATTCCACTGCAATTCCAATCAAACGATGCAACGCATACATTCCCTGCTTGGGCCTTCCATTCACAATCTGAAAGAAAGGCAAATGAAAACAATAATAAATTTTACATTGCAAATTGGTGCAAGATTACAAGAGAGTGCTAATATGATGGAAGGAATAATTGTATGATACATCTTGTAAGAATGGCAGCTATTGAAATATAGGGTTGTTGAAGTCAGATTTAAGAGATTTGAACATTTAGAAAAGCCAAATTTGACAAAGTTCCAAGAGAAGTACTTTGGAGAGCTCTAGAAAAGAAAGGTTAGGGATCGTCTTTAAGCCCTTATCTTTTTGCCTTAGTTATGGATGTCCATATAGGACATTTATTTAAGGATGCACTTTGGGGTACGCTTTTCGCTGATGATATCCTTCTTGAGGATAAGACTTGAGAAAAAATTCAGGAAAAACTAGAATTACGGAGGTCAACTTTAAAATCTAAAAACTTTCATTTGAATAGATCTAAAACTAAATACCTGGAATGCAAGTTTAATAGTAGTAGGTCTACAAACGGGGTTATAACAATAGTTGATCGAGTCATTAAAAGGAGTGAACATTTTAGATATCTCAGGTTTATTGTTCAAAGTGATGGTGATATAGATAATGATGTTATTAGTAGAATTCAAATTGGATGGATGAAGTGGATGAGTGCAACAGACTTATTGTGAGATAGAAAAGTTAACTCTTAGACTTAAAGGGAAAATTATATAATATGGTGGTGAGACCTACAATGTTTTATGAAGTAGAATGTTGGGCTATAAAAGAGAAGCATAAAACTAAATAAAGTGTTGCAGAGATGAGAATGCTTAGGTAGATGAGTGGCTTTACACTTAGAGACAAAATGTGAAATGATTGTATCCGTGAAAGGGTTGGTGTAGCTCTAGTGGTAGACAAGATTAGAGAGACAAAATTGTGAAATGATCGTCTTAGATGGTTTGGTCACATTAAATTTCAACCATTTGATGACACAATCAGAAGAGTAGACGTTTTAGATTTGACTTATGTTAAGAAGGGTAGAGGGAGACATAAAAAAACTGGGGCATGTTGTATAAAAATTGATATTGATTTACTAGAACTAAATAAAAATATGATACTCAATAGGACATAATGGAGTAAAATAATTCATGTAACCGGCCACACATAGTGGGATAAAAGCTTGTCGTCGTCGTTATTGTTGAGCATTTATAAAAAAAAGTAGAAAATATATTATCAATATGATTGATAGAAAACCTTACCGTGGAAGAATTATAAATTAAAGCAATATTGATAAAAGTTGTAGTAAAATACTTGCATTGAAAATTTAGATCCAACATCTCAAATAAATGCTTAACAAAAATGAATGATAATGATGATTTTTTAAGAGAAACTGAAACAGTAGGGATGATTCTAATGATAATGATGATAATAAAAGAGTGCAGTTCTAACATGAAACTTGAACAAGGTATATCTTAAATTGAGTTCAGAAAAAAATGCACACAGAATATTTAATTGTACTTATTTAATTCACCCCAGCTTCAATTTTTCCAAAGTTAGGGTTTACATTGAAATGCAGAATATTTAATTCCATGTAATTGTAAATGAAATAAAAGACAGTCGTAAAAGGAGAACTGGATAAGTTTTATTCAAGTAAAAATACTAGGGGCATTTACATACATACAACTTAATCCTTATGTATTTACATATCTAAAAGCTAACTTTGCATTTTACATTTATACCACCCCAATCTTTCATATCACATAAAAATACCACATTTGACTTAAAAAGTGAAATACACCTTTTCATGCATAGTTAAGGTGGCATATATGTAAAAATTTAAGTTCAGGTGTTCATGCATAGTTAAGGTGGCATGTAAGTAAAAATTTAAGGTGTTAGATATGTGAATGCATAAGAACTGAGTGCTATGTATGTAAATATTCAAAAATACTAATTCCAACTAATTTACAGATAAAACTAGTCAACTAAAAATCACATAAAAAATACAGCAAACTCCACCTGGCGGTGTCCCACAGCACATGTTCCTCTCATCAATATGCTCCACTTCAAGTCCGATAAACCATGCCCCAAGTGAAACATCTTCATTTGCAAACTTATGGAGTATAGGCCTAAAAATAACAAAAGCACCCATCAGAACTACATAATCTCATCATTTATCGTATAAAAGTCTTATAAACTTACTGATTGATTGAAATATATGTGGCCAGATCCTTTGAGATGGCATAGATTTGGCCGGTCGCATGGCGGAAGTACTTATTTCCTTCTTCTCCAAATTTCCAAAACTCCGGCTCGTGATATTTCACATTCCTATGAATAATGTACACAAACTAGTGAGAAGAAACCCGCTAAAATTTACTGCTTCAGAGACGAGAAGAGAAGAAAGATTTACTTATTGGCAAGTACTGGACCAGATTTCATGCAACCTATGTAAATTCTGGGCTTTGATCTATGGTGTGCGAGAGTTGCAGCTAGCATACCTGAAATATAGACGAAGGATAGTATATATCAGAACGAATTTCAAAGGATAAAGAAATGTCCAAGTGTAAAGGAATAACTTTTACCAGAGTGAACTCATTAATTATATAAATTTCTAAAGAGGCATTTACATACATAGCACATAATTCTTATGTATTTTACATATCTCAAACCTAAACTTTTATATTTACATATCTCACAACAAAACATTCATATTTACACACACAACACTCAAATCTTTAAGATCGCATAAAAAACAGTACTATTACCACTTCTTAAAATTGAAATACACCTTTTCACGAATAAGTTTAAAACAGTGTGCTATGTATGTAAATATGAAAGTTTAGGTGTGAGATATGTAAATACATGAGAATTGTGTGTCACGTAAGTAAATTTCCTGTTTTTAAAACATATTTGATATTAATTTTGTACCTAAATTGACATGAACATCATCATCCACCTTAACATAAAATTCAGCATCCCATTTAGCAACTGCTGTAGAAAAGAATATCTTTGTTTTTGCTGATAATTCATGATATCCTTCAACATGATCCTAATAATTTACATGGAAGTTATTAGTGAGGAAATGAAAAATTTTTAACCAAATGGATAAAGTAATCCTCACCAGCCTAATAAAGTCGTTATGCAGCTCTTCTTCCGAGTCTATAGCCCTGTCCAAAATGCTGTTCGATGTGGCACTGGTCAAGAAAAACAATGTAAATTATGACATCCAAGAAATGAAATATAAAATGAGATGCAACTAATGTCATCGGGTGTGGTGCAGCGAAGATAAATGAGGAACATAGAATTGAATAGGCAGTAAAAAAAAAACCAAGAAGATTGAAGCTCTTTAGAAGCAAGTGAACTAGCAAGGGTGGACAACAAATTGCAAAGCATTTATATAAGTATGAATCCTTTTTAATATGAACATAAACTTTTTCATCTTACAAAATACTCATAAATAGTAAGTTTTGGTAGAAAAAGTACCTATGATTGAAAAGGTTTAGGGTTTAGGGTTAGGGTATGCATGAGATTATTGTCTTGGAGTTTCAGGTTTAGGGTTTGGGAGACATTTCCTACAACTCCAATTGTAGGGTTTGAGAGATCACCTACCTCTTGAATTGCACATGCTTATCTTTTGTATTTGTGTCAGTTGATCATGATGTATAATTGTAATTTGATGTTATTGAAAAAAAATATTGATTTGCCCTAATTTATCTGAAAAATCGTGATGATTTTTTCGTCAGATCATATTAGAATGAGTGATTAAGAAATCAATTATTATTTTTTATTCATAAATGTGTTATTTTTCTGCATGGATGTTAATATATTTGTATAATGTTATTTCTCATTGCATAGATAGAATCAATGCGTATTATGAATAATCTATGGATTGACCTACTCACCACGGCATTGTCACCTCATAAAATAATTCTCCAAACTTTCGATGGAATATCCACAGTAAATTGATCAACAGGTGAAAGTTTTGTTAGATACTTCTAATTGATTTAGATTTACTAACAATATCATGGACTATTTAGCAATAAAAAATGTTGTTTTAAACGAATTTAGATCAGCAGAAAGTTCACTGTTAGATGAAAATTAGTCTACTTTTTGTGAATTTCTTCATTGTAAATTCCATATTTTCCTGTAGCGAATTAAAAATCAAATACTTATATAAGCAAATAAAATTTGGCATCTACCTAGTTTAACTAGAGGGTGCATCTACCTAGTTTAACTAGAGGGCGATAAAGATTAAACATTTTATTGAATTTGTTAAGAACTTTCGGGGGCTAGCTCACATTTCAAATCGCGAATTAAAGTCAAATTTGACTACATCTTCTTTGCCTTTTGATAGGTCGATCCATTAGACTCATTTGTTCAAGTTAAAAAATTGGGGAAAACCCCTCTTCTCATTGAAACAAAAGAAAATGGTACATTCTTAAAATAGTTACAGTGAGTGCAGTATCACAACAACAACAA
>NEWO01000049.1:1396942-1416242 GCA_003013225.1 Phalaenopsis aphrodite
CATAACTAAAGCAAAAAGATATGGGCTTAAAACCGATCATTGATGTAATCCAACTGAAATAGAAAAATATTGTCAATCATTGTCCTATTCGAACAAAAATAACAACTCTAATATACATATTTTTAATAACTTGAATATGAGTCATATCAACACCTTTCTTCTCTAGAACTCCCCAAAGGATATCCCTTCGAACCTTATCATATGCTTTTTTCTAAATCAATAAAAATCATATGTAGATCCTCTTTATTCTCTCTGTACTTCTCCGTCAAACCACTCAATAAATGTATAGCTTCCATATTAGAGCTGTCTGATATAAGTAAGTATAGCTTCCACAATAGAGCTGCCTGACATAAATCCAAACTGATTATGAGAAATCTTTGTAATACTTCTTAACCTATTTTCAATTACCCTTTCCCATACTTCAAAAGTATGGCACATCAACTTAATTCCTCTATTATTTGCACCCTTGCGCATCCCTTTATTCTTAAAAATAGGGACCAAAATACTCTTCCTCTACTCCTCAGGTATCTTTTTAGTTTTTAAAATAATATTAAAGAGTTTAGTAATCCAAGAAACTCACAAATCTCCTAAATATTTTTACACTCAATTGAGTATCATTAGGTCCTACAAACTTTCCACCCTTCGTTTTCTTTAAAGCCTCCTCAATTCCTTTTTACTAATGCAATGGTAAAAATAAAACATTTTATTATTATTAACGATATTAAGATCACTAAGATCGATCGCATATTCAGAAACTTCATTGAAAAATTTATTAAAATAACTCACCAACCTATGTTGACTATCTCTTTCTAAGAAAAACACTTTTTGATTTTCATCTTTAATACACTTTACTTTTATTAAATATTTAATTTTATTTTCTCTTTGTTTGGCTAGTTTATACATATAGTACCTAATCTATCATAAAGATCACTAAAACAGAATTTTTAGCCTTACAGATTGTTCTCTTAGACTCCCTATGGTCTATTGTATATTTTTCTCAGTTATTTAAGCTTTTACATTTAAACCAATTTTTATAACATAACTTCTTATATTTTATCTTTTCTTACATATTATTATTCCACCACAAACTATTTTTATTTATAAAAACTTTTTCTTTTGATTCTCTAAGTACATCTTTTGTCACTTGTTTGATAGTATTTGTTACTTTATCTCACATAGAATTTGTTTCTTCAATAATATCCCAAATTATGAAATCTTGAAGTTTACTAAAAAAAAAAATTAATATAAAATAATAATGAAACTTAAACTCACAAATTACACTACACATAAAAATCAATAGAACTTTTTGTTAATCAGAAAACTAGATTGCCTCAGATTGATAGAATGCAACTCTATGAAATTCCCAGCTTTCTCCTTGCACCAAATAGTTGGTGGCTAGATGAGAGCAGGTCTCAAATGATTTCCACTCCAAAAGGGTCTTTTACACCCAATTTTTTTAGACCCAAGCACACCTTCATAAATATGTGATCATGCGGTCTAACCCTAGATACATATTTGGTGACTGGGTGAGAGTAGGTCTCAAATGATTTCCACTCCAAAAGAGGGTTATTATCAAGCTTGGGCATCATTTACACTCAAAGTTTGAGACCATGGCAAAGCTTCACAAATATGTGATCATGTGGTCAACCCTAGATACATAATTTTAAATGAGGGAAGGGCCACTCTATTTGTCTGAGCGTGTAATAAGTAATCGACACGTATGAGTATATCTTCTTATTAAAATAAGTGTTAAGTATTTAAAATGCGTAAAAATTAGTTGTATTTGTTATGTAAATTTAATGTCATAGTTTGCCTTGATTGTGCTTATTTTTTGTTCTATTGCAGAAAATTAACAGGATAATAAATTGGACAAGATATGAAAAGTATGGCAATAGTTGCTGTAGCAGCTCCAAGAAGTCATTGTATCAATGCCAAAGCACCACTTTTACAGCGTCTGGGTTCCTGACTCTGAAAAATTAAGCCATAAACAAGAGACCTCAACACCACGGTGCCCGATGCAACGCACCGACACCACATCGTGGCGCCCTTGCGCTACAAACCGACATTGATCAGTTCTAATGATTTCGACGATGATTTTGGTCAAAATTCTATATAAGGGAGATGTT
This sequence comes from Phalaenopsis aphrodite, assembly GCA_003013225.1. Classification (NCBI taxonomy): domain Eukaryota; kingdom Viridiplantae; phylum Streptophyta; class Magnoliopsida; order Asparagales; family Orchidaceae; genus Phalaenopsis; species Phalaenopsis aphrodite. Next base: position 1,399,069 of record NEWO01000049.1, read on the forward strand.
GTGCATGGGGGTGAGCGACTTGGAGACTTCGATGTATGGGTGAGAAATATGTCAGTTTTAAAAAAAAACCGATTGCAACCGAAATCTAAAATCCAAAAAAGCAAGCCAATCTATATTTCAATAAACTCAATCGACAGAACCAAAGTTTAATTCAGTTTAAATAGTTCAATTATGAATAAACCGAAATTTAATTGTTAGATATGATTCAATTATGAACAAACATAAAAAATTACATATGTTGCATGTATAATATAGATTTATATTCATAATCCTCTATTTAATTTCAATTCTTTTCTTTTTCAGTTTATTTGGTTAAATGAAAATTAAAACTAAACCAAAAATTGAAAACCGAAAAACCAAATATTGAGTTTTTAAAAACCAAAAATCGAAATGTATTTTTTAAACCAAACCAAACCGACCAAACTTCGGTTTGGTTCGATTTTTAGTTTTAACTAAACAATGCACACCCTAATTCTAGGGTGTGTGTGTGCGTGGAATTGTGTGTTTGTGAGTAAGAGAGCGTGTAAATGACGAATTGGAAGAATTTTTGCAAGGGGTCGAGAAAATTTCAAGTGAAGATCGTACCGAGTGTTTTCTTTAAAACTTTATTTATTTTTTTAGTATTAGGATCTTCATATATTTTCATCATTATTTCATAAACATGGTTTGGAACTAAGCCCCAACTCCTTTGTATAGTGTTTGTGTGGAATGTTTGGATCTATCTATACTGTTATTTTCAATTGAGTATATGATATTGATATGCTAACTTTTTGTGCTTCAATTACATTCAATTTGACAAATTGATTTGTTAAAACTTGTTGAGATTTTTCAGTGTCGAAAGAAAACCTAGTAGAATAACTAAGTTAACACACACTTTTTTGGAAGAATAGAAATATTACTTCTAGGATAATGCAATCAATAGAAAAACATAAAATTTTGGGGGCTTTTCTATGATTTAGGAAACTAAATTGTAATATAAAACCTCAATACTTCTTATGAACTCGAAAGAGGCTAGGAGTAGTTTTGCTCTCAATTGTCAACTACAATAAAATCCCTTGAATGAGATTTAAACATAGACAGAACAACACTTAGGAGATGCTTTTATCTAAAAAATTAAAAGAAACAAAAATACTTTTATTATTATCGATAGAATTTTCAACCCAATTTTAAAATTGATTTGACTAGATAAAATGAGTACTCTTAGGATATTACTTGACTTAATTTAAGAAATAATAGTTCACTATAAATCGATGCTTGGACTCAAAATTCATACACTACTTGATCGGCACATATACTTGCATAATAATGTGTGTGCTTTTACACCAAGGATCAATAAATCAATGAGAAAAAAAATATTCACATTATAATAGTTTCAAAAATGGAAATATGAAAAATGTGGGTTAACTCTAGGGTACATCCAAAATAGACTAGGAATATTTTAATTTGAATTTATAATGGCCCTAATTAACTGAAAAACATACTTCTCTGAAAAACAATTTCAAGTAACAACAACCCATCCTAATGGAAGCACTGAAGAAACAAAAGGTGACTGCTGATGTTAGGTGTATGGATTGGTAAATCATGTAGTAGATACAAAAGAAATTTATTGAAACTAAATGCTAAAACACAAATTCTAAAGCAATCCATTTTGGGGCAATGTCTGCATGGAGAAGCATCAGGAAATTATTCTATCATTGTTATAATTCTTAACAACAACAACAACAACAACAACAACAATAACAAGCATTTAACCCACTAAGTGGGGTCGGCTAAATGAATCCTTTTTCTCCCTTACATCCTATTCAGTGTCATATTTTCATTTAATTCTAATAAATTAAGATCATCTTATATACAATGAGCCCAAGTTTTTCTAGGTCTACCTCTGTCTTTCTTAACATAAGTCAAATCTAAAATATCAACTCTCCTAACCAGATCAACAGATGGTCGACATTTAATGTGACCAAACCATCTAAGACGACTCTCTAATTTTGTCCGTCATTGGAGCTACACCATGCCTATCACGGATATATTAATTTCACATTTTGTCTCTAAGTGTCAAGCCATTCATCCACTTAAGCATTCTCATCTCAGCAATACTTAATTTTGTTTTATGCTTCTCTTTTAAAAGCTAACATTCTGCACCATAGAGGATTGAAGGTCTAGGTGAACTCCTTCACCTATGCCATTTCATATCACAAAAAGGAAAGAACCAAGGTGGGAAAAAAAATAGCATTAAAATCACTGATATTTGCACCAACAAATCATTATTGCTATTTTTCAAGACAATAACAATATGGGGAAAATAACAGATCTAAGATGAAAACAAAACATTCAATAATATGATTCCAATGGGGTAGTAAAGTGCTGCCAACCAACGAATGAAAGCAGTTCTGCTATGAATAAGCTACAGTAGGGAAAAGAACCTTATTAGCGTCCCAAAATCTATATATTGCATTGCTACCAGAGACGGAGGGGGGAAGGGGGGGCGGGGCTTTTGTGAACTATGACAGCATGCTTTAATTTATTGAGGAATATATATATATATATATATATATATATATATATATATATATATATATATATATATCAGGGGACAAAAAAAAAAGCCACACCCTTTGAAATTGCAAATGCTTAAGCTCAATTAAGGGTTGGACCAGCTGGCTCTCGCAGTATCTTAAAAACAATTGCATTAGCTATTCATTAAAAATTGGGAGTGAGTTCAATTGAAACATCAGGCAAACACTAATAATATAAGATTCTCAAATAAATTCAATAATAACAAAATTGCATGGACATATGTTATTAATCTGACTATAAAAATGTGGTATAGAATGCATATAGTATCAGTCGAAGAATCTATCAAGTTAACACTAGTATGAAAGTAGCAATATAAAGAAATTATCTTGTCTTGACATTTTTTTCAATTAAAAAAAAAAAAAAACAAATGAAGGTCAGAATTTAGTGGACAATAGCGACAGCAATGAAAAATATGAAAGTTATATAACTGGTCTTATAGAGTTACAAAAGCCAACATTTTAAGCAGAGTAAGCAGAATGAAGTACCTATGACCAATCATAAACCGAATGACAATACCCTTCTCACGCTCCAGTTGCTGAAGCTTCTCACCTAAATTAACATAATATTTTTCATTATGTTCATGTAAAAATGAAATAAGAAAATGCTGAAATCAGAGAACACAAGAAATAGTACATCTTATTGACTTCATCAACTACTCTTAAAGAGAGAAATTTGGACATTAGGTGAAACACAAAAAGAATGAAGGCCTTGAAAGGTGCATATATAATCTATGGAGTTGTGAAATATTGAATTGGTCCATTTATTACTATGATTACATGGACTATTTTTTTTAACAAGAAGAAAGAAGAACTTACCAATTAATTTAAACACCCATTAGAGGTGCTAGATTGATCAACATAATCAAGTAATAAATTTCAAAAATGTTACAGGATAACATCGCCTCCATTTTCAGGCAAAATAAAAAATTTGAAGCAACTAAGTCAAACAACTTTAAAAAAAAATGTGATGCATTTGTTGGTCATGACTCTTGAGTGTTGCTCAGGCTTACACTATTTTTCAGGTGATTATAAACCAAAAACAATTAGAACTGGAAAAATATGAAGTTATTGAGTTTGAGAAGACCAGACAAACTCAACATTCAAAAGAAATTTTAATTTTAACGGCCACTACTACACCTCTGTAAAATTATTACACATACCAAACATGAAGGTCAAACAGCTCAAAAGAAAGATCTTAAAGCTGTAAGCGAGCACCTCCATTTTAAGATTTAAAAACTCAAGCAAATCATCCTTTGTTCTGTCCTAGTGAAAAACTTAAACAAAACAGCACTAATGGGGATAACTCTTATTCAAAAGGAAATCAAACCCATGGCATTTTGAGGATAAATTACATAAAGTAAAACATTTCAGCTGGATAATGCTTGCACAATATCAAATAAACAAAAAAATATAGTGCAGTTCTTTGAAGGTTTATGAGTTAATACCAATGCCAATCAGGCTAATATGTTATGAAAAATGGGCCACAATAATTCTGCAATGGTGCACGACCAGAGCTTACAAGATTGATATAGAAATTCAGAATACATCATTCATTTCACTAAAAAAACAGAGCATATTTGAAAGGCATACAATTTATCAAAAAAACATCTGCTGCTGTAATCCTTTAAGAGGAAAAAAAATAAAAAAATAAAAGACAAATTGGCTGCCAATGTAGAACTAATTGTGTTCATTTTATAGCAACTTGTGCAGCTTAAAATAATGATCAAGGGGAATATATGAAGTTTACAGTAAATGGAATGCGTTAATTAGGAAAAAGGATTCAAAGAGTACCTTGAGGCATCCATGTCTCTCTAACAGAGTCCCGCCTCTTCCTGCTGCTAAATGCTGTATTAATGCCCATAACAACAAAAGCCTTCTTTCTCTGCTGACTGGAGGTTTTAATGCTTGGAGAACCCTCCGAACCAGTCAGCTCATGGGAGCTCCTTGCTGCAGTCAGCTCCATCTGGAGTGCTGATATTGTTTTATCCAAAGATCTGACGACAATCAAATCTAGAGACATGAGATATCAAATAAACCCAAAGCTAAAAATCAACAAAGGCCTAACAAACGCATTTAGGGATTGAGAGCAAGAAAATCATCCACTCACTGTATGGCTTCATGGGTCCTCGTGACTTCTCCCATTACATCCTTGTCTTGCCCAAGCTTCTATAGACAGACCAAAACATGGTTAAACGAAATAGAACTCACTCCGAGCTATAGGAATATAATCGAATGCATAGACGGACCCTTTTGGTTATGCAATCCTCCGAGACAGCCTGCAGTTCCTGTTCCTGCCGCCGCTGCGAGATGATTTCCCCGTTTACATCTGGGACAGACCAAAACCTACCAAACCCAAAAGCCCAATCACACAACACAACCCAGAAAAAGAGCTTGCCCATAAAAATTGAAAAGAAAACAAAAATCGACAACGATATAGATCAAATCGCCAGCTCCATCGAAAGAAGCCAAATTAAGAATCATAACCGACCGATTCGAGAACAGCATTCCAAGGCCGAAAAACGCAAAGCAAAGTAAGAAGATCCATCTTGTAGTAAGTTTCTTGTCGCCACCACCTCCGTTATTCCTAGTCCTAATCATCTAGTTTGTTCACTCTTTTCTTTGAAGAAAGATCCTTTAAAAAGGAGATCAATGCTTTAGCGAGGAAATAAGTCCAAACGAGGAGCGGGCACGAATACTCGCAAGGAGGAAGAAACGACGGACGAGACAGAAAGGAACAACGTCAATGAGTTGAAGAAGAAGAAACACGATAGGGTAGGCTGCGCCGGCGGGGTAACTCAACGTCAATGAGTTGAAGAAGAAGAAACACGATAGGGCAGACTGCGCCGGCGAGGTAACTTATCGCTTGAGAGGGAAAGGAGGAGACCAGGCGGCCGGAGGTGGTGAGCTACTTTGCATTGTCATACTGTTTATTTTTTATTCAATTAGTATAATTAATTTACAAATGAATTATTTAAAAATATTTTATTGTTTATTAAAAAGGAGATCAAGTTACCTATGACTAGGGGGTGTAAGCGAGCCGAATATGGGCTCAGCTCGTGTTCGGCTAACTTTTATTTGGAGCTCAAAAAGTGTGTTCATGTTCGGCTTGTTTGCTTAGTGAGTCGAACACGAGTTGTTCACCAACAAATAGTCATTTTGACAACCCTAATCACGTAGCCATAATATGTTCAAGATTGAGTCAAAATTTAAAAATTATTGTTTATATTAAAATATTATTTGAATCTAATTTAATAATTTTTTTTCTATTTTCTTAATTAATACTTTTAATTGATTATAAATCTTTGTAGCCTTGTAGTCAATTAATTTTTTTAAAAATACAACTCATCAATATATATATATATATATAATGAGTAGCATTTCGAGCTAAAACGAGCCGAACACGAACGAACAAATCTTTGCTTGTGTTCAGCTAGTTTACTTAGCGAACGAGCTGAGCATGAGTTTTTTAAGGACCCAAACACGAGTGTTGTTTGTGACCCGAACACGAGTGTTGCTCGCAAACAACGAGTCGTTTTGACAGCCCTACCTACAACTCAAATAAAAGTCAATCGCCTACTTTATTTTTCACTTACATACCACACAACCTATGCTGAAAACATAAAAAAATGTATTAAATGTAGGCCTAATTTTCTACTGAGGCTGACATAGAGTTAGGATGTGTTTATTAGTTGGTCATTTACAGTATTCAAACGACAAACATGAAAGGATAAACAATAAAAGGACGAATAACAAAGGATGAGCTACAAATGATTAGCAATAAAAGGATAAACAATTAGTAATGAAAAATAAGGATGAATCCAAAAAAATAAGCAAATCATGAATAAGGATGTCCACATAACCTAATTGATCTATTAGTCTACCTTAGGTCTAAGACTTATTACAATGTTTATTTTTTAATGAATGATATGTACTTTTGATTGTCTTTTATGTTTATATATTGTGTCATCATAATTTTATCTATTTTTCTAGGTTTGTTAATGTGGAAACTCGGTTCATCGAATTTAGTTAGCTTCCTAATTAAGTATCTCACATACCGCTCACCTACCACACCTACCTACCGCTCACCTATCTCCCTCCCTCCTACTGCTCTTATTGTTTCTATAAATAGTCTCTTTTGGTTTAAAGGAAAAACAAGTCATGCAAGCCAAGTAAGACCCAACCAAGTCATATTGAGAGCTAAGAGAAAGAGAGGAAGAGATAAGAAAATAGAGATTTTCTTGTAAACATCGAGACGCTCGACGGTGTAATTCCTCGAAGAAATAAATCCTCTGCAGCTCCATGGACGTAGGAAAATTTATCAAACCACGTAAATCTGTGTGTCGCTCTGGTGTTTTTTTTCTGCGTGCAATTTTTTCTCATTCCATTTTTTGCTTTATTGTCGTTGTTTTTCACAGTAACTGATATCAGAGATTTGGTTCGGATATAAGGAAGAACGATGGGCGGAGACGAAGTGATGACATCGGGGATCGAGAAGTTCAATGACACAGATTTTGCTTACTGAAGGATGCAGATAGAGGACTACCTCTATGGGAAGAAACTCCATCTTCCATTACTGGGAAAGCGACCAGAAAAGATGGACGAGGCGGAATGGAATATGTTGCATCGATATGTTCTTAGGAGTTATACGATTAACCCTATCTAGATTGATTGCCCACAACGTCATCAAGGAGAGGATTATTGTAGATCTCATGACGGCTTTATCAAGTATGTATGAAAAACCATCGGCGAATAACAATGTGCATCTGATGAAAAAGTTATTCAACTTGAAGATGGCGGAAGGTGTGCCTGTTGCTCAATGCCTGAATGATTTTAACACCATCACAAATCAGTTATCGTCAGTTGAAATTGATTTTGATGATGAGATACGTGTGCTAATATTGTTGGCATCATTGTCAAATAGCAGGGAAGCCATGAGAATGGTAGTTAGTAGTTATGCAGGTAAATCTAAGTTGAAATATGATGATATTCATGATTTGATTTTGGTTGAGGAGGTGCGCAGGAAAGATTCTGGCGAGGCCTCGTGTTCAAGTTCAGCACTTAATGTTGATTCCAGAGGGAGATCACATGACAGTAACTCAAATAGAGGAAGATCAAAATCAAAGTCTGATCAACAAGCAACCTGTTGGAATTGTGACAAGGCTGGTCACATAAAAAGGAACTGCAAGAATTCTAAGAAGAATGAGAATGATGACACTAATGTTGTAACTAAAGAAATACAAGATGCATTATTTCTGGCAGTTTACAGTTATGTTGATGACTGGATACAGGATACTGGATTCAGAGACTTCCTTCCATACATCTTCCCGTCGGGAGTTAATGCGAAATTATGTTGCAGGTAACTTTGGGAAGGTGCATCTGGCTGATGGAAAAGCTCTGGACGTGGTGGGGATGAGAGAAGTTGATATTTCACTCCCTAATAAGAGCAAATGGACATTGCAAAAGGTCAAACACATTTCTGAGTTGAAGAAAAAACTTTATATTTGTTGGGCAGCTCAATGAGGGTGGTCATTCAGTGGTGTTCTCAGAAAACACCTGGAAGGTTACCAAAGGAGCATTAGTAATGGCTTGGGGTAAGAAAACTGACACCCTATATATGACTACAAGTTTATTTAGGCGTGGACACATGAGTCAGAGGTGCATTACGGGGAAGCAGAAGAAGGTCCATTTCTTGAAAAGTGGCAGAGCGCCAAAGACAGGAAAACCAAATTTTGAACAGATAAATGGTGAAGAACCACAGAGTTATGAATAAATCTTGCAAGATGAGAATTCGAGCAAATGAGAGCTGGCCAAGAAGGAGGAAACAGATTCCTTGTCGGTGAATCAAACTTGGGAGCTGGCAGAACTTTCACTAAGGAAGAAGACATTGCACAACAAGTGGGTGTACCGGGTGAAGACTGCGCTTGATGGCAATAAGAGGCACACAACTGAATTTGTTGAAAAGGGCTTTCAGCAGGGGCAAGATATTGCTCATGCGGTGATACGTCAACTGAGGGTGCTACTCGTGAGAAACTGAAGTTGTGCTCGACTTCAGCTGGTCTTCTGACATGAAGATAAGGACTTTGAGTTGCAGAGGTGGAGGATATTATGTTTGAGGAAAAGATCAGTACAGCTAGTAGATGATGCAGTCAGTAGGTGATGCAGTCAGCGTCACAATCTCCAAGTGGGAGAATTGTTGGGTAATGTGGAGACCCAGTCCACCGAATTTAATTAGCTTCCTAATTAAGTATCTCACCTACCGCTCACCTACCACACCCACCTACCACTCACCTACCACATCCCACCTACTGCTCACCTACCTCCCACCTACCGCTCTTATGGTTTCTATAAATAGTCTCTTTTGGTTTAAAGGAAAAACAAGCCATGCAAGCCAAGAAAGACCAAGTCAAGTCATCTTGAGAGCTAAGAGAAAGAGAGGAAGAGAGAGAGCGAAAGGAAGGGAGAGAAGAAAATAAAGATTTTCTTGTAAACGTCAAGGCGCTCGACGATGTAATTCCTCGAAGAAATAAATCATCTGCAGCTCCGTGGACGTAGAAAAATATGTCGAACCACGTAAATCTGTGTGTCGCTCTGGTGTTTTTTTTTTCTGCGTACAATTTTTTCTCATTCTATTTTTTGTTTTATTGCCGTCTTTTTTCACAACAGTTTGTGACGCTTTACATTTATCCAAGATTATTCTTCGGACTTTTTAAGGACTAATTCATTACCATAACTTAAACAATTCAAATTTAATTTTTCAAAAATCATAATTTATAACAAAATTAATAAAATATTGCATTCACACCGTACAACTATCATTACATTTAAATAAAAAAAATAAAATAAAATAAAAAATAATTAGTAACTCTTCGATGTAGGAATAGCCATCAAAAGATCCACTTTAGCATATGCTTACATATTAATTATATTTTTTGTCTTCAAGTGTTCACTCATTGCACAAAAAAGAATAATTTGTCTTGTGAGGATTACTACATTTTAGAGTAAGTTTTTCTTCACATATTGACTTGGTCTATAAATTGATCATCAATGCATGCATTATTAAAGACTGCATACTTATATACAACCTATTTTATCACTCAATACTAAAAATCCACTCAATAAAATATGAGAGTGTTGAGTATAAAACTTTATAAATTTGAAATTATAAAAAAAGGGATATTTTTGTATTAGTCTTAGAATAATGCATACCAGTCATATAATAGACATCTTGATTTTATAATCAAGTTATAAGACATATCATCTTCTAATAAATAATAGCACATCTTATCTTATATTTCATGAGATCGGTCATGCACAATTTTACTATGTTAGGTGTGTTTAGTTAGAAGCCTCATATAGGCATGCCATTAAGTCTAGTCGAGTGGGCTTACTTGGTCCTTTATAGGATTGTCCTATATAAATCCCTGTTTACCGCATTTTTCCTTATTAAACTAGGCCTCAATGTTCTGTTTATTTCGTATACTTCATCTTAATCTTAGGATTCTGAGATTATTTGTCTAGTTACGGCATAAGCCCTCACTTCTGAGGCTTTCTTACAATCAAATATCTTGAGATATAAGTCTTAGTTTCCTAATAAGATGTCAACTCAAACACAAAATCTTTGCAGTCTCATAATCAATAAAGCCAAATAATATGATAGTTGAAGTGTCATTAAGCCTCTCAGTATCTCAGCATTTCCTATATTTTCTCCTTTGGGTTACGAAAAGAGTTGTTCCATATTAATCTTTTCTTCTTTGAAAATTCAAATAAATAATTATGGAAGCCAAACCATGAAATTCTTGAATGTATAACCCTAGCCTAAATCGAGATTTTTCTTAAGAGATTTGATATCCTTAGATATAATTAACTGTAGGGGTTTGCTCTTGTAGAAATTTAGTAACCAATATTAATCAAAACTGTCTAGTCTTCAATTAGGTAAGTCAAATTTATTGGTTTAAAATATAGACCCATAAATTATTAAATAAAATTTTTAACAGAATTGAGCCCATCGTAAAGTGGCATCTCTATTTTTTGAAATAGTATATTACTTTTGAAGTTGTGTTCGATTATTCAAATAATAAAATATTATGTGAATCAGACATAAAATAAACCAACAAGATACTACAAAAAAAGCTTAACTTTAATGGGTGCACTTTATACTAGTATGAGTGAAGAAAAGACATGATTCATAAATGGTTTAAAACTTTGTGCTAAGGCTGACTACAGGGAACTAGTTGTATATTAGGTGCTTAAGAGCTATGGTTAACATATATAAATCAATGAAGCGTCAAAATTTAGAGAGTAATAGGCTTATTTTTTATCATTAAGTCATTTTATAATGAATTAAGAGTTCATTACAGGTGCTCTTGAGACTTTCCAAAATAGTAATTTCCTTGCCCAACTAATTAATATTTTATACAAACATAAATTTCTCCCAAAAACACAAGAATTTTATTAATCATTAGGGTTCAATATCTAATGAATGTATTTCCATGTTAAATTTTTTTTTACCATTCTCCTAATTAGAACTTAAACTTATAAATTATATCATTTATTCACTCATTAAGGAAATCTCTACCGATTACAAATAAATCTAGAAGTAGTCATTCAAACATGTTAAAAGTACTAATTTTTGTTACTAGCTGAAGTTATGAAAAAAATTATATATTTTATCTGAGCTTCAACATAGAATTTCATCTAATAAATGTTCTATTTTTTAATTTAAATTTTAAGGTAAGTTATAAAATTTAGGGCTCAATTTCCTTGAGATAAGTTTTAATGAAGTTCCTAATTTATATGTTCATTTTAAAGAAAGATTTGCAGTTTGTAGTTTATGTTTAAATTTTAATTTTGATACATTTTCTACATTACTCTACTACGAAGGAGCCCTTTCTTTATCTATAGAAGACCATGCGAATATATTGGAGAAATCCCAAAAATGAAATTCTTCAACTCATATGTGAGGCTCGACAACTGACACAAGTGTCAACATGTGGAGTTTACTTATCACATGATGAACCACTGACTAGTGATGCTCATTTAAAGAACACTCTTCCAGTACCCTCTCGTATTGGAGTTTCTTGTCTACTTGGTCAAGAAGTTGACATCCTCAATAATACCATTTCCACATACTATTCTCCCTAGTCAGCCTTCAAATGATCACGTGATGTCATTTCCACTAAAGTTATGGTCATAAGACCAAATAATATAAATTTAATAAAAAATTAAAAGGCAAATTTGATAGGGATATTTGGGTTGCTTTACATAAAATAATCAAACTCATATGCATAAAACCCTAATTGGAAGGCAACAAACCCAAATCAGTAATAGGGAAATGATCTTGATGATATTTATATATGTTAATGCGATGTATGTGATTATATTCATAATGTTTTCTTAATTATAATTCTTACTTCGCAACAACGTAAAAAACTTGATCATCAGCAATAGCTAAGCACAAACTTGACTTCAAAGTAAGTAAGAATATAATTATTATATTTAAATTTGAGATACTATGCAAGTATACATATTGTTATCAAATAATATAAGATTTTTTATTATTAAGCCCCGAATATCGAACCCATAAGTAAAAATACAATATGCAACTACAAAACATGAGAAATTAGATAACCAATTCTACTTAGCAAAATTTTCTTATTGAAACTCTAGATACCATTATGGGAATGAAAGTTTAATTCTTTTTGTAATTTTTGATAATTGAAAATAAAGTAACAACTAACTAACTTAACTAGATATTTGTAAGATAAAGTCATATAAATAAAATATTTTTTTCCTTATCATGAATCAGTAACAAATATAGAAATTCTGTTGTGGAAGTATTCAAATTGTGTTATGTCAAATAAGAGCAATAATATTCTTTACTCTTACTAGAGATGCTATAAAAAATATTGGCTAATTTACAGTTTGAATAGTCTTGCAGACGGGTTAGATAAGGGAGATACTAGCTCTCACTCTAGAGTTCTCTCTTCTCCCTCCACCTGGGGCTGACTTCTCGTATAAAAACTTAAAACTATAAATCCAATTGGGGGGTTTAGCTTATCACTCTAAAGTCCTCTAATTCTACACCCTTTAAAGTTTATTTCTCTATTTATTTGCACTCAATCATATGAATTACATTCTCATCCATATAATCTCATGTGATTCTTACCACATGTTGACTGAGACAATACCATCTCGGATCTTACATGTTCTCACAATAAATATTAACATCTTAATTGACCAAATCAAGAAGTATATGAAGTACAAGATTTAAAATCATCACAACTTCTTCCAACATTAAAGACTAATACTTCACATAACTTTCATCCAATACTTAATAACTTATCATTTATAAGGAAAAAGATAAATAAAACTACTCATGCATCATAGAGAAAACACAACCACACTAAATTTTGAAAGTAGAAATCATGCACAAAAACAATAACTCTAAATTAAAAACAAATGTAGTCACAAAGATAAAAACTTATCTCAAATCCTTTCCACCAAAGTCTTGAAGTTCCTTTGAATCTCATCCTTCTATTACAATACAAATTACAACTTAAAATAAAAAAAAGTGGCGGCGGTGGGGGTTATGGGCAATGGCAACATGTGGTTGTTGGCTTTGGATGGATCCTTTCTTGATCTTCAATCTAAGTCTTCTTTTATAATTTTCCAAAAGGTGACTTGGTGTCTCTTCAAAATGTGTTCACATTCAATAAATCTTCTAGAAGTTGCCTATTAATATGTTACATATATNAAAAAGCTTAACTTTAATGGGTGCACTTTATACTAGTATGAGTGAAGAAAAGACATGATTCATGAAGGGTTTAAAACTTTGTGCTAAGGCTGACTACAGGGAACTAGTTGTATATTAGGTGCTTAAGAGCTATGGTTAACATATATAAATCAATGAGGCGTCAAAATTTAGAGGGTAATAGGCTTATTTTTTATCATTAAAGCATTTTATATTGAATTAAGAGTTCATTACAGGTGCTCTTGAGACTTTCCAAAATAGTAGCGGACGTGATTCTCACTAAGATGATCTCTTAGGGGTGGTTGGTAGATACAATTTCCATTAATATCCCATGAAGACATACCAATGAGATAGTCTTAATGAGAAGCTAATAGTGAACATGATCCTCACTAGAATGATCCATTAAGGGAAAATGATAGATATAGTCTTCACTTATATTCCTAAAAGACATGCCCATCCGATAGTCACTATAGAAAGCTAGTAGTGGACACAATCCTTAATAAAAGGACTACTTGAGAGGAAGTGACATTCTTAGTCTCCACTTATACTATTGGAAGACACACCCATGTGGTAGTATCAATAAATAACTTATAGTGAACATGATCCTCACTAGAAAGACATGCTCATTAGGTAGCCTTGATGAGAAGCAAGTAGTGAATATGATCCTCACTAGAAAGAATCCTTAAAGGAAAGAGGACTCAACCTCTACTTATTATCTTGAAAGATAGACCCATAAGATAGTCTTAATGGGAAGCTTGTGGTGGGCTTGATCCACACTAAAAAGACCTCTTGCAAGTAAGTGGTAGATAAGGTTTTCACTCATACCCTTGGAAGGCACTCCAATAAGGTAGCCTTGATGGGAAGCTAGTAGTAAACAATGTCTCCACTAGAAAGACTCCATGAGACTAAGTAGTTGATTAAATCTCCGCCCAAAAAATTTCAGAAGGCTATACGTCTCAAAAAATATAAGTACATACAAAAAACTTCAAGAGGCTATAGCCTAGGAAGATACATGTACACTCAAAAGATCTCAAAAGACATAAGTATAAGAATACTTTAATGTCATTATACTTTTACTTAGGAGAAAATAACTCAATAGTAATATATTAGTTTTGTAACAAGACTTATAATAATTTTGTCTTGCTTATAGACCAAGTTATAAGAAATCGATACAAATATGAAACAAAATTGAAGTTATTCATCTCACCAACATCATGTCAAAAATAAAACTTCAATTAAAAGAAGAAAATTTATAATAAATAAATATCCAAGATCAACACCTTATCAACAATAATAAATGATGACACATACAACAATATATGAACTAGTATGCTACTATTACAATAAAAATAAGATATAAAAAAGATAAAGATATTCCTCAGAGATCTTACACTAATCAATCTCAATATGCTCTTCATCAATGTCATTAGAGGATTTTATCTCCCACTACTTTCAACATCTTTATTGATGTGTAATAATGTAAGGTTATTTGTACAAAGGGGGATCATAATTTGTATGGAGGAGAATTAAGTGATGCAATGTGATATGATAAAAAATTAAGAAGAAATTGTAAGAGTCAATTGAAGGTTAAAACCCACTCAAACTCTCATGAAAAAGAAGCAAAAGTTCCACTTACAAGAGCCCAAGAAGTGCCTAATTAAAAGCTCATTTAAGGCCCATCACAAGAGTCATGTCAAGAAGAAATAATTAAATTTGTAATTTAATATATATTTTTTTCAATTTAATTTTTTAGAAATTTTAAATCTTCAAATTTGTAGACATTTATGGCTAATCATAAAAAATAATAAATTAGGAAGGTGGTTAGTACCTTAACCTTTCTCTATAAATGGAGACCTACCTCCCTTCAAAATTTCCTCCTCTTATTGAATTTTTTTTATCATTTTAATAACTAAAAATAGAGCTTATTTAATGGCTTTTGATTATTTTTTGAATGAAATATTTGAGGGAGAATTTTCTCTTTTGTGGCTTGGTACTTGTGACCTCAAGTGTTGCCTTGTTCTTTAACTAGATTATGTATTTCTCTTTTCTTTTCCTTTACATTATTCATTAATCTTCCCTAATACTTGCAATTAAATTCTTCAACACTCTTCATTCATGCCCTAAGCTTCTTATAATATCAATAAACCAACAACAAACACCACATAATCATTCCAAACTGCTCTTCATAGCGCTTAGTCAAGCAAGAGCATATAATGGCCTTGCCTTCATAGCGCCAATCTGTTGTGAGACATTCCAAACTTCTCTCCATGTCTCGGATCACAAGAACTTAAACAATAAACCAAGGTGATTTTAATTTGTTCTTCATTTACATATAAAATTGATCAACTTGCATGTTAAAATCTGTTGTGAGAACATGTAAGATTCGGGATGATATTGTCTCAATTAACTGTGGTAGAATCACATGACATTGTATGGATGAGAACGTAGTCCATATGGTTGAGTGAAAATAAATAGAAACATAATCTTTACTGGTTGTGAGAACATGTAAGATCCGGGATGATATTGTCTCAATTAACTGTGGTAGAATCACATAACATTGTATGGATGAGAATGTAGTCCATATGGTTGAGTGCAAATAAATAGAAACATAATCTTTACTGGGTGTAGAATTAGAGGACTTTAGAGTGACAAGCTAAAGCCCCTTAATTTGGTCTATTATTTTAGGTTTTGATGTGAGATGTTAGCCTCCAGGTGGAGGGATAAGAGGGAACTCTAGTGTGAGAGCTAGTATCTTCCCTGTCTAGCCCGTCTTCAGAATTATTCAAACTTTAGATTAACCAATATTCTTTATAGCATCTCTAGTAAGGGTAAAGAATATAATTGCTCATATTTTTCACAATCTCTCTCACTACTTGTTTTGCTTTTACACGTGTCACTAATTTCATTATATGAGGATGAGTACTTTTAATATATTAAACCTCACTTTCTGATTTTTACTAAGTATTTTATTTTAGGAGTAGAAGTAGAATTGTAGTGATAATTTTAGGATATAATCAACCTTTATCAACCTTCCAAGCTAGGGCGTGTTATTCTAAACTAGAACTTCTCTTAAAAGCCGTCATGATTAACCTCAATATCCGTGGGATCGATATTGAGGGCTTAGTCAGAAAGTCTCATATTACTTGATAATGATACGTATACTTGTGTAGTATTTCTAAAAATATAATTAAAATCTTAATTTTTTTGGGATCAAGTTTTTTGTGTCATTATCGGGAATTAAAATTTTTAAGTAGTGGTGTCAACTTCATAAATCCTTACATATAAACAAATATCGGGATCACCCATTGATACACCTAAAATATATAATATTTTTAGACGTATTTTATATCTATTTTTGAGATATTGCACTTTAATGGAATATATATATATATATATATATATATATACATAGTTACACAATAACAAATTAGACAAAGCAAAAAGTATTATACTAAGTTAAAAGTATGGAGTAACATATAGGATATTAACATCGTAACCTATTAATATGTTAAAATGTAACATATATACATTCTAATGTAAAAAAGTAATAAATTATTTTAAATAAGAACATCAAACTAGGAGTTAAAATTACAATAATTCAAAATAAATTTGATAGACTTAGTCTCTCTCAACTGTTGCAATCATCCATTACAGCAAAAACATAACAGGTCGAATATGTTAAAACTTATAAATTCAAAAGTATCCATCACTCTTATCACCCGAATATGTTAAAACTTATAAATTCAAAAGTATCCATCACTCTTATCACTTAATAAGGCTTCATTACAATTATCAACATAATAATTTATTTTTTCTCTCACCTCATCTTAATTGCATTAATATTCTCT
>NEWO01000049.1:1417982-1430359 GCA_003013225.1 Phalaenopsis aphrodite
GCGCAAAACATTCTTTCATCCCACAGTTGTAGGGTTTCTTGATCTACTTAGTCCGAGAGGCGATCAAACTTACTCGACCAGAAAATTCTTGTCAGCAACCATGGGTTGCGTCGTCCAATAAATCTTCATAGACCCGGGTAGCAGGGTTCAAGTCGTGTTCAGTGATCTTTGTTCATTAAGGTTTCATTTAAGTTTTAATGCCTTATTTAGATTTTATGTTGCTTAAGTCTTATTAGCTGATTAGATTTTTTTTATTATTTTGTGTTTTATTTTTGATGTTTGAAATGACTCGGTAAAGATCCCATGATTTTGTCATCCCAGTGTCATTGTGGTTTGTGCTTTGATTAATCACAAGTGATTAGAAGATATTTTGTTTGTAGTCATGTATTGCATCCTCCAAAATATCTTCACAAATCAGGTTGCCTTTTATGGTTAATCTTTAAGTTTTAGTAGCTTTTAGGGTGGATTTTTTGTCGTGTCTTTTATGTTTGTTGGTTCCTTGGTCCAAATTGTCCCCAACTGGGGCTAAGTGTGTTTTTTTTTTTTATCGAATGAGAAGTCAGACACTCCTTAACCTCAAGTCACCTGGGTCTAAGTTGAATTTAGATTAGCCTGGGTTAGGTCAGACGAATTCAAAGTGAATTCCTAGCTAATCTGAGTTAGCTCGGGTTCACCTTGGGTCAACTTCAAATTTGTTTAAGTCAACCAAAGTTTAACAGAATTGACACAGGTTGGCTTAGTTTAACTGTGGTCAAGCTAACCCTAACTGATTTGGATTAACTCAGGGTTGGATTTAGTTGATCCAAATCAGATTAACTTAAATTTAAGTTATCCAAGTTAAGCTGGGCTGACCAGAGCTAAGTTGATCCATACTCGCAAAGCTTTTACAGCATGTTGTGATATTTGATATGTCACATTTTTAACATTGAAATATTTTTTATATTAAAATATGCACAAAAATGATAAAAATAGTGGGAGTTGCACGTGGTTGTGATATTTAATATGCTTAAAGAGAAGTGAACAAGTGCAGATATAAGTAGAAATGGAGTTATAAGAGGCATAAGATTAATATGAATGAGTGAATGTATAAGTAAAAAGTGGAGGTATAAGGAGATGAAAGAAAAATATTAAAATAATTCAAATAAAAAAATAAAATTTTATTTTCATGTTATTTTCATGCACTTCTGATATTATATTGCTTATACTGTTACTCAACATTCGACAATTGTAGTTACAATTTTCGGTACTAACGCTACAATACATACATACATACATACATACATGCATACATAGATACATGCATACATGCATACATAGATACATGCATACATAGATACATGCATACATAGATACATGCATACATGCATACATGCTTACATGCATACATGCATACATATATATATATATTCAAAATAATGCTAATGTTGATCTTTGAAGGTGTTAAACGCTACAAACAAGTCAAGAACAAAAAAAGGAATAATTAAACAAACTTTATATGATATATTGTCATTTGATAAATTTCACTCCATAACTTTATTTGTAATCCTCATCATAAGACTATAAATGACTTATTATCATGATTATATTTTTCACAAATGGGATATGGGAATCAACTCATCAGCACCGAGGAAAGATAAATTAATTTATCTCCTTTTTCGGTGATGGAGGAAGAGAATCAAGACTAATTAAGCAAGATTATCTTCTTATTATAACCTCAGTTGTGCACTACCAACATTATTTAATGGTGGCTTATTGATCATGCTTTTGATTATGGGAGATAATGGATAGATGCATCAGATTCGATCATACTCATATAATATTTCATTTTTATATAAAATGTTAAATCATAAATCACATTACGTGGGATCGGCTACATGAATCATTTTTCTCCATTGCGTCCTATTTAGTGTCATATTTTCATTTAGTTCTAATAAATTAAGATCATTTTTTTATACAATAAGCCCAAGTCTTCCTAGGTCTACCTCTACCTTTCTTAACATAAGTCGATTCTAAAACATCTACGCCGTAATCGGATCATCAGATGGTCGACGTTTGATGTGACCAAGTCATCTAAGACGACTTCCTCTAATTTTGTTCGTCGCGAAGATCTATTTAGGGGTGTAACTATCACCTTAGTTTTAGATAATGTGGTAGAAGGGAGGGATTAATTAAGGATGGAGGGAGGAGAGGTTAAAATGTGCTTTTTAAGTAGTATTGGGGACTCAAATGGTTTGAATTTGGAACGAAAAGATGGAAAAATTATCCGAGAGTGATAAAATTGATTTGCAAGTGAATGGAAAGGCACGGGCAATGCCCTAGTTCTTTGAGACGTGAACCTAGAAAGAGTGGAGGCAACTTCTAAGCCCCATGCACGAGCATGGGACATAAGCAATACATCGGGGAAAAAGGAGGCGGAGCCTCATGCGGGGACATGAGAATGGATGAGCACAATAACAAAACATGGATTAAAGACATGATTCTTGAACTTATCATATCTCCATCTACATTAAAGAAGCAAATCTTATTATAATAACATTGAACCAAACACCTAGTGTTGGAATATAACATTATGAAGCTACATCAACCCTATCTAGGATGTATTCATTTCACTTTTTGTCTCTAAGTGTAAAGCCACTGCTCTCGTCAACAATTTACTTGGCATTATGCTTCTCTTTTAAAAGCCAACATTCAAAGCCATGGAGAATTGCAGGTCTCACCACCATCTTATAAAATTTTCCTTCCAGTCTAAGCAACACTTTTCTATCACACAAAAGGCACGACACATTCCTCTAATTCAACCAACCAACTTGAATTCTACTATTAACATCCCCATCTATATCACCATTGCTTTGAAGAACAAACCCGAGATACATAAATCGTTCACACCTTTTAATAATTTGATCACCCAAAATTACACTTCTGTCAGTAGAGCTACTACTACTAAAATTATATTGACCAAACCATGTGCTTAATAATCTCATCTCGCATATAGACAGGGTCGAACTTGTGACCCCAAGGGTCTTACAAATTGTGTCAACCAAAACTAGTCACTGTTAATATACTGTTAATATTTTCGGATAGCACGAATATATCATAAATGGGGAAAATAATATTACACACGACCAAAGCTTGCTCTGCTTCCTTAATAAGGAATCCAATTAGTTTGAACTCATGTTCCCTTGATGAGATTTTGGTTGCCTATTTATAGTTCTAAGAGAGTGGCAATGTGGCTGAGTTAGTACTTAACCAAATCACATCCATCTCTTACAATTACTCTTTTGGCAACATGAACCCTTGTATTTTTTTTGGGGCATGCCATTAATTTTTCATATAGTTTCATGTTCTAACATTTAAATCTTTATATTATTTACACAATATACTCATCTCAAAAAAAACATCAAAAGTACTACTGATATTACTCATGTAACATAAAATATATTTTTCATTGTATATATTTTGATGTGGTTTTGACACTAGGATGTTATGCAAGTATATATAAAGATTTAGAATTGTGTATGTAAATACATATATAATTTATTGTTTGTATGTGATTCCCTCTTAAATTTTTACATTTTTAATTGGTCGTGTTAAGTATCATCACAATCAAATCTTTCAAATTCAAAAAAGTAACAGCAACCGCCAATATAACAACAATTAGAAGCAACTTCAACTGTTCACATATAATCAACATAATCTCTGCTACGTGATGGAAAATTCACAATTATAGAAAAGTGATTTGTTGTCTTAGAATTGTATTAAAATTCAGTACACACACAAAGAAGAAAATATAGTGAATGAAGACACCATGATTTTTAGGTGGAAGAACTCTAAAAATGGAAAAAAAAAACAAGGCCTAGCCCAATCAAAGTGATCACTATCTTTTTATAAATATAAGGGTAAGTCCTCTTACGACAGGAAGAACAACGTTACAATGTCACATTAAAAACATCATTTATCTTTATAGAGCTAAAAAATACAAGTGTTAGGAAATTCAACAACAGTTGTAGTCTAACTACAACAGTTGCAAGCAGCAGTCGTCGATAACCGGTCGTTAGCAACCGTGGTTAGAGATGGCGGGTAGAGGTCAACTGTCACCAGCGGCTGTGAAGGCATCCCTTAGGTAGCCATTTTAAAATATCTAAGGAACAATTACTTAAATCTAAAGCAGAGCAAAAACATATGAAATAAACCACCTATGCATCAACTATTAGAAGTTTGATCTATATGATGATATGTGTAAGATTAGATATTACAAATGCAATGAGGGTGATTAGTAGATACATGTGTAATCCTAGGAAACATCATTAAGAGATGGTGAAGTGGATTATAAAATACTTCAGAGGAATAATCAACAAGTAATCAACAAGGCACTTTATTTTCTAATTGTAGTGATTAACTTACAAAGATATGTAGATTCATATCATCCATAAGATATTAATGGTAGAAGAAGTACTACAAGTTATGTCGCTTTGGGAACACAACAGTGAGTTGGGTTTCAAGTTACAGAAAATTGATGCTCTATCAACTACAGAAGCTGAGTATTTTGCTATCAAGACTAGCAAGGAAATGATTTGCCTATAAAGCTTTATGGAAGAACTTGACAATGAGAAAGGGAATGCAAAGCTTTATAGTGACAATATGAAGGTCATTTTTATTTAAAAAAAACTAATTGTGCATTTTATGGTAGGATAAAGCACATTTAATGAAAGCATCATTTCATTTGTTCACTCTTAGAAGATGATTTGAGAATATACATACTGCTCAGAATCTTGCAACTATGATGACTAAGGCTATACTAGTTGAGAAACTGAAGCAATGATTGGCTTCAGTTGGAGTTCAGGAAGATTGATACATGGTTGAGCTACACTATAGTTCATAACTATGAAAATGCTGCAGATTTGGGGGAGTATGATTGATTGCAATTAGTCTCCAACCAGAAGTTTATTATTATGTGGAGCCTGATTGTATCAATTATTTGGTCACTCAAAGCCCTCAATTTCTCCAATCAAGCTTAATGGAGAGAGCGTTGGGGGGTACGGGTAGTATTCCCCTTGTACTGGGTTTGGGTGTGATGCCTACAATTTTTTTTTTTTTACTCTACACAATGCCTCAGTGCCCAGAATTCAGTTTTGTCTCTCATGGTACAAATTTTTGAACACGAGAACGTCATTCCAACACATAGATGAAGCATTGTAGTGCCCAAAATGCAGCACCTCGTGCTAAGAGCGGTAGTGCCGCAACATTCAGTCCAGTTTCAAGAACCCGAAAGTGTGACATTCAATGTCTAGAGGGGAGCGCTCCTGCTCCCATTGGGGCACTACGGCGTCAGTAACCATATTTGTGCAGCTATCTAATTTAAATTTTGATTTTGCAGAACATAAGCCTGTGTGTTAAAGGATTTGGATAAAAAAAAACATCTCTTGTGTATATAAGATGAGTGTGTTGAAGTTTTCTAAATTGTAGTGAGGCTCGAGCAAGGTGTAATTTCGACAATTCTCCTCATTTTCTTTATAGTGAATATCTTTATGAGGTGTGGCTCCGTGATTTGTTCTCATTTTCAGATTTTTCCAAATTAAAACTTAATGCTTTTTGTGGTTTTTTTTTTTTTATTTTGTGTATTTTTATTGTAAGTTTATTTCAAATCTCTCGAATTGATTTCTGTATATATTTACTCTGAACAATAAGAAACTTCAAACTGTGAAAAAACTAGACTTAATTTGATAACTTGCATAAACTCAAATTGATTAAGAAAATGTCAGAAGATAAATAGACTATCATTATATGAAAATAATGACAATAGTTAATTCTTTTTATAGTTAACAATTAATTTTGGTTCTTTGTTGTCGCTATCCAATATAGCACAAGAGTTCCCATAACGACATTAGTTAATTTCATTTCATTTCTACTTGGACATCTCAACAAAAATGTTACAGCTTCTCAGGCGAAGGAAAAAATATTAAGTGCTGAGTCTCCAGTACAACCTTATTGTATACGGTTGTATTCATGAGTACAACTAAATCATGAATATAACCGCATACAATATGGTTGTACTGAAGTTCGCATGCATGCAGACTCCATGCCTTATATTTGCTCCACGGGAGGAGATTCTCTAATATTGATAGTATTTGATCTCTTTGCAGATGTTATTCTTTATGGATCCATTGGAGTATAAAAATTGGCTAAACTCCCTAATCTGATGGGATTGACTTCATATATCATTTATAATATGAACTAGACAGAAAGGACACAATATCATCTAACTGTTGCTCAGTCATGCACATAATCATCTCAGCAACCATCCAATACTAAATTGGGCAATCAACATTTTGTCCCACATAAATTTATTAGCTATGGACCAAAGTACCAAACTCCTTATCTTTTCACAGCAATTATAATAACATACACACACACCAAGCAAAATTTTTTCTGTGCAGACTCCTGACGTTGCTCTACGTGCGGCGTAGGGTATTCCTGAGTTATTTTCAGGTTATTTCTGGTTTATTTTCAATAATTTCGAAATAACCAGCGGTCTTCATTTTGGGGCTATTTATGGGTTATTTCGGGATAATTGAAAACAACGCAGAAATAACCTGAAAATAACTCAGGAATAACTTGCACTGCACGTAGAGTTACGTCAGGTATCCGGACAGAAAATGCGCGCCACACCAAGACTTCTCAGTCCGGGTTTATTCATTTGGCCTTTATTGTCTTCATCCCAGCTACTGAGTCAGCCAAGTAACATTTTATTTAAACGACTTGTATATTTATATAATATGATTTTCATCATCATCTCACATTATTATAATCCTTATTTTTTTAAGGGCGAAGGAAGTGGATATCAATGTTTAGGTAATATAATATGAATTTTAGATTATAAAGACAAATGTAAAACTCTCCTTTACAAAAGAAAAAATCCAAATCTGAATCCTTCAACATAGACTTCCGATCAACTTTCTTGAAGTTTAATTGCATCAAAATAATTACTGGCATCGAGGCGCCGCAATAGTTGTGTTATAGAGGTTGCTCCCCTTTAGCTATTGTAACTTTGTGTTCTCGAGTTCCTGTAACTAGACTGGGCATTGTGGCATTGCTGCTCTCGACGTTGTATTTGAGCCCTACAACGCTCCTCTGTAGGCACTGGAGTGCGTGCTCTTGGGTTCTAAAATCTGTGCCAGGCGCGGCGACACCGTCTTCTGAGTTTTGGAGCACTTTGCATAGTGAAAAAAGATCGAGAGAAATGTCCCACTCCTATATCACTGAGAGCCCAAGGTTATGAAATAATTGATATAATTAGGCTCTACATAATACAAAAAAAATTTTTGTGCGGACTTCTGACGTAGTTCTACGTGCGTCAGAAGCTATTTTTGAGTTATTTTCAGGTTTTTTTCTGGATTATTTTCAATAATACCCAAATAACCCAGAAATAACCCAAAAATAAAAACTGCTGATTATTTCTGGGTTATTTCAAGATTATTGAAAATAACTCAGCAATAACCTGAAAATAATTTATGAATAACCTACGCCGCACGTAGAGCTACGTCAGGAGTTTGGACAGAAAATGTGCTCCTACATAATAACTCTTATGGTTATAAGAGTTAAGTCTTGATATGTCGACATAAAATTCACATGATCAAACTTGATATAGACACAAGTTAGATAAGAAAATTTTTATAGATAAATTCCAAGTAATTCCTTCTCTCATTTTGGAAAATTTATTGGAGTAAATTTTAATTATCGACAATTTAATAAGTTAATCAAATAAATTGGTATTTAAAAAAAATTATCAAAATCGACATTGTCACCATTTTGAACGACGAACATTATGATAATCTGAAATAGAAACGGTGAGACTTAGGGCCCGTTTGGGGCAGCTTATTTGGTGCGATGACGTTTTGAAAACGCATCTGACATGTTTGGGTAAACTGTGTTTTGGCAGGTTATGCGTTTTCAAAACTCAAAAAACAACGTTTTCACAGTGAACCTATCTAAGTGCGGTGGGAGCTTATTGGCAACGATCTGACTTTTCCAAAAAAATAAAATTTGGTAATAGCCACCGCACTTAGCTTATCAGCAGATTATTCAATAAGCTACAGCCGCCCCAAATAGACATTTACTAATTTATAGTTTCTTTGTGTTTTCTTTTCAAAAGCTTAATAGCCGTTGGAGGCCATACATAAATATATAAATATACGTAGAGACATTAAACTAGTAAGAGGATGTACATAATATAATATAACAATTAAGTGGTTGTCACATATTGTAACATATAAAAAACTATTCAAATAAAATATCCTTCATACTGATTTTTACCTAAAATAATATTTTAAGATAAAAGAAAATGATTGTATTTGTTAATTTTAAACTAGACATTATAAATATTGACTATATGATAACAAGATATCAATTTTTATTAATTTTTCAATTAATATTTTATTTACTAGTTGTGTAAGTTTCATATACTTCAACAAAATATTATTAAATAAAATGTTACATGATTTCATAATTAATTGTTAATTAGTTTATGGAAAAGAAATCTTTTTTTATTTGAAAAGTATGAACCTTAAATATTAATTATTATTGGAAGCCGAAAGTTTTGCAACGACAGAGTGATGATTTCACATCGATTCATCACACAAAAATAATAGAGAGCTGGAGAAGATCCCATGACTTGTTAAATGGAAAAAACCTGAAAAAAATAAAAAATCACGAGGTCTAGCCTAGTTAAAGTAATTTATTATATAATTATGAGTACATAGGTCCCACCTCCTGATAAGTATAAGTCCAACCTCTTGTAACTTTACCCGATAGTCATAAAATAGAGTTTTGTTTCATTGACCATAAGGCTACCGAGGTCCCCGTGGATGACACAATTCACAGATTGCTGATGGGGATCTATGGATGCGTTGGGTCGACTACCTTCATGATCTGGTAGACTTAGGGTCTTATTGGCTTGAGTTAATGAGTCTGTGGTATCTTGACCTGACTATCTCTACCTTCTAGGATTACTCTACCCTTTCTCTTATTGAGCCCCCTTGAACCCTGTTACTCTTTTTGACTTCGTTGATATCATCTTAATAGCCTGATTATTGATGAGTTGTCGCGTCGCGCAGTCTGGGATATGACAATTTACCCTCTACCTTGATAACCCGGCGAGTTTTGACGTACAGGGATATCCACATCAAGATGATTTTGGCTATTTCATGTGCTTTGTATGCCGACGAGCCACTACCAATTTGGGACATAACTCGCTCTCTACCCTGTGGCTTAACAAGAGCTGTAAAAGCATCGAGGCGTTCCCATATGAAATAACCATTCTTTGATTGCCTATTCTTCAGGTTCGAGATAATATAAGCAAAATTTCTTTTATCGAGAGTATTTTTAGGTCTTTCCCAAGATGTAATTAACCTTAAGATATGTTCCTTTGGGAGACTTTTGACCCTATAACAAAAATATTTTTTTGGCTCTCTGGTTACATGTGGCTTATATAGGGATTCTCTTTGTAGATCTTGTATTTCGAGGTACTTCGATCTGATCATGTTTGGAAGTATATTCTCGTCCCATCACACGAGGATTATCCATATATAAGTCTTCCACTTGTTTCTTTTTATTTGTTTGTCTATTTGTTGTCGTATATCTTTCTTTTCTATTCTTTTTCTCTTTGAATCATTGAAATGATTTGAGAGAAAGATTTATTCAAAAAAGGGAATTATACGATGATATATAAATAGATAAGTTGGCCACTCCGAGTGCTTTGAAAAGAACCGAGAAGATAATCTGATCGATCAACGCAACACATAAACGATGGTTTAGGCTCGACGTAAAACAACTAATCGACGTATCTTGGTCGATTGACAAATTATTAAGTTTTTTTTTTTTTGTATTTGCTATAATCGGTCAACCATTTTGGCCGAGCAACACAAAAAAAACACGTTATTATCGATCAAAAGCTAGAACTTCTAAAAAATTAACAGCTGGCCATCGTAAGAACAAAACATCTCGAAGTTCAGAATTTAGTTTTGGGGTGATCAAACACGTACGCCAACAACAAAATTTGTGGCATTTTCTAAGGGTCACCTTGGGTGTGAGTCCCTATGGGTGCGACAATCTAATCGAATGGGTTGAATGAGGTATTCCCGTTGACTGACTAAGGTGGCAAACTCACAAGATGAGCACACAATTAAATTACGTTGTAAGAAAAATGAGTTACAATAAGCAAAAGATGAACATGGTTTCTTTTTTATATACCAAAGTGAGTTACATATTTTTTTTTTTTTAAAAAAAAAAAAAGAAAATGACAAAATTACAAATCATCCATAAGCCATGCCCTACCAAGTGGTCAATCAATCTTCACTACCAGAAGTTTTTGCCTCTTCAGAGGACGCTTTGGACTTGTCTGGAATCAGAGCGGAGAACTCATTCGGGTTAGAGAACTTGGGATTGACTAGACCATGATGAATGAATCGATGGATGACATAGTTACATCTATGTTGCCTCGCCAGGCTGGCCTTGTGTTCTTCCATAGAAACGGAAAAGGCAACCTTTTCCTTCAGCTCTGTGACCTTTTTCGGAGAGGCTTCTATGGCATCGATATATTCTTTATTAGCCTTAAAGGCATTATCAAATTTGAGATGCAGGAGATCTCGATTGTCATGAGTACTCCCTAGCTCCACCTCGAAAGAGGCAATCTTCGTCTGAGCCACCACTAGAAATTCTTCATAACTGACTAGAGCCAACCCTTATAAATGAGCGGCCTGGACCCCCATCAAATGAAAACGATCCACATTTTGTACAAGCCCCTTGTGGCCAAAGCCTTCCAAAGCTCTGTCGATTGCATTGGACCACGAAAACTCCACTAGAAGCAAGTGAATGTCCTTATTCTCATCCGACAAAGGAAACCGTCTCTCGACATGTCTAAAAGGCTGAACCACTTGTCCTACTTGTCAATAGCTAGCTTGATCCTCTGACCACCGATTGCCACTCGAAGGCCTCCCTACTCCTCTCACGTGGAGGGGGAGAAGCAACCGCCCCTTCTGCAGTCCTTTTCCCTTATCGACAATGGATGAGGAACCATCTTCATTGAAATCTGATGAAACGACAGTACTCAATTATGAGTCGACTGGCACGCCAAATTTTGAGGAAGAAGTTGCGGTTGTGGAGTCTTTCGAAGCCCCTTCAACAGTAGACGTCCTCTCTCCACCTTCCCTGCATCAACAAAATGGGAAGTAGATTTTTGGGTAATAATAGTAACCTCACCGATCACCATATTCTAGATAACAACTATAGTTTTAGACACTGAAGAAATATATTTTGAGGCCATAATACTAAGGAGTAGGTCCTCATCTTCTATGAGGTAACAGTCTGCTGAGGGATGCTTTTGTTTCCATTGCTTGTTGGGTAACTTCTTCCTCAATGCCTTGGCTCGTATCACCTTATCACAATTTGATAGGTGTCACCGTTCCTTGGTCATCTCACCTCTCAACATTCGGGTGACTATCATCTTGGCAGTATATTGCGAAAACAATAGGCGTTGACTGATCAGCAATACCTTGAAGATATGCATATCCTCCGGGAGGGACTTTGACCGGTCCCCCGTTGGGTCGAATTGCTTGGTCTGAATCCCTCTGTCGTCGGAACAAGATCCAATCACAAAATGCTTCCATAAATCCTTTATCTTGTTCTCCACCCCAACTTGGTGGAGCTTCTTGGTGGCAGAAATCATGGAACCCTTCCATTTTGATCTTAAATAAGTAAAAGTAACTAAACTGGTTGATCGACCACAAGATGCTCTCACGACGACAGAAAAGAATGAATGTCTTTACCATAGCTATGGAGTTTGATAACACTTGGGCTAGAATGAACCCCCATACATATTGAATATGCATTACTTGGTACACAAAGGCAGTCAGAGACCATACTTGAACATGGTTTAAATAAAAGACTAGATCCTTGCCCACGTCATCTGTCGCACTTACTGAACCTGACACTCATCAAAGGAAGATTCTGTGTCGAAGACATATTTCTCCTACAACACCCTCACCTCGCTCTCAGTCGAGAATGAAGGATTAGTACCCTTAACAGAGTTGAATAGAGTGAGGGAATATTTTGGAGTCATCGTGAGAAGACGACCAAAAGACAAGAAGAGGGGTTCAAAGGCACAGAGAAGGAGATCAAAATGCGTAAAGAATAAAAAGTGCGCTGACACCTTATTTATAGGTCGGACACATGAAGCACGGTGTTGCGCAGTGATAAGTGTCAAACCAAACATCCTTTCACATTTAATTGAATATCATTTTATTACAAATGACAATGTTATATATCTCAAATGAAGTGTTTAACAAATAGGTCTTCCAAGGACTTGGTAGGGAAATACCCCTATA
>NEWO01000049.1:1432823-1450702 GCA_003013225.1 Phalaenopsis aphrodite
AAACCGAGGGAGCATGGTCTAAACTAGCCATCGAAGACTGATCTCTTTATTGGGTCGACAAACCCACATTATCGAGGGATTGAATCAACAAACCGCACTTATAGTCCCAGCTACTTAAGCATCTTTCAGGGGTGTCTGTTCACAACTAGTCGATCGACCAAATTTGCCTCAACAGGAGCTATCGCTACACAATTGGTTGCCCTGGTTGACCTAACTAAATGCATCAATCTGCTAATAACTGTTGTATTACACTTAAATGACAAAACAAATCTTGTATTAAATTAACACATTAACTGCATTAAGGGTGGTTTCTATAATACTTCTCTTCTTTTGGTAATTAAGGGTGATTTTCATAGCCGCTCCCTCAATTTTGTGATCGTACAAAAAGACCTCATATAAATAGGAGATCCAAAGGTTAATAAATGAACTTTTCCCCCCGACTCCTCTCTCAAGAATTATGTCTGCTCCTCTTTCTCTCTCTTCTAGTCTCCTTCTCCCAGCTCCAACTCTCGAAGCGTGTTTTATTTGAAGCACAATTTAGGATTTAATACTATCATTCAACTAAACTTGTATTGCCAATAAAATTTGCTCTTTAACATTGTTTACAATGGCCCTGGAAGACATGCCCAAGAGGAAACATTGATGGACAGCTAGTAGTAGACAAGGTTCTCATTAAAAAGACCCCCTGACGACAATTGATATATAAGCTCATGCCCATAAAATAAACGCCCATGACATAGCTTCAATGCAAAACCAAAAGAGGATATAGTCCTCATTGGAAAGATTTATCATGAATTTTTTTATTTAAGTGAAAATTAGATAATGGATGAAATAGGGCGCTATATTTGTAAATAGAAATAGTTGAAGGGTTATGTATGTAATTGCCCCAAAAAAAGAAAACGATTAGGCCTTTTTTATTGGTATACATTTTTTATTTGGAAATGAATTGGCAATTCATGCATTTGGTATGATTTCAATTCTCATTTAAATCACAATATGTAAAAAGTAATATAAGCAAATAATTATTTTACAAGATCAAGTGATTCACTTGATTTATGGCTTCTATAGATTTTCGTTATCACTAATCATGCACCAGCAATAGTCATGAGTGAGTGAATTTCACCTTTTTATCATTTTCGTGTTTGAAGAGAAAGAAAGAGAAATATAATTAGTGATCTAACATGAAAATTGGGTCTGTTTGACGAGCGATTATTGCGTGCGGAGAGCGCTCGCAGAGCTGCGTGCATTCTCAGATCACAGTCGCACATCGCGGTTGTATGACAATGGGTGCTCTCTGCACGTAATAATTAGACCTGTTTGGGACCACATTTTATTTTCTATTTTTCTTAGTCTATTTAATTTTTATTTTATTTTCTATTTTCTGTTTTTAGAAATCTCATTTGGCACTCTTATGGTTTATATATTTTTAAAAAATAAAAATTATAAAACATGTTTGGTTGTGTATTTTTTATTTTTTTTAAAAACTATATATATATATATATATATATATATATATATATATATATATATATATATATATATATATATATATATATATATATATATATATATATAATGGTTGGGCGTATGCATTCTCTAGTATTAAGTTAGATCGCTCATGGAGTATATGTTATTTTTCTTGCTCCACCCAACACGAGTCATTACCTTTGGGTGGGCGGGCGGCAGAAGCCAGCAGGCAGAGGTGGTGGGCAACCGACAGGTGGAGGAGGCGAGCAGTTGGCAGACAGACTACGGTCTGCGGGCGGTCGACAGTGGAGGCGACAGGGGCCTTGGTGGCAGGCGGGCAGGCCGAAGTAGCGGCGGTGGCGGGGGGCAGTGGTGGCCAGTAGCGATGGTAATAGCGGTCGTGGCCTGTGGCGGTGAGACTTGCTATTTTTGATATTTAAAAAACAGACAAAAACACGTTTTTATTTTTTGAATATTTTAAAAATAAAAGCGTTCTTTTAAAAAATAAAAAAATAAAAAATAAATAAAAAAAAACAGATAAGCAAACAATATCTTTTTATTTGTTTCCTATTTTTTTAATTTAAAAAAAAAAAAAAAAAAGATCCTAAACACCCCTAAAAGTGAGTGAATCTTGTGAAGCTTCCATGTGATGGAGTTGCCTTTTGATGCATTCTATAACCTTTTTTTGGGAAATTTGATGCATGATACTCCATAAGTTCCTTAAAAAAAAAAAGAAAAGAAAAACTATTTGAATAAATGGAATGCCTAGTAAGGAAACCTCTCAAGTCAGGGGAAGTCAGTCAAGGCACATAAGACTAATGATTTTCTCTCATAACATATTTGTTCAGAAATGTATTCATATAGATATATCTTAACCTGTTATCTCTCACCTATACTTATCAGCTTCTGAATCGAAAATTAATTTTACTCTGCTTAACAATATACCTTCCTGACGATGATGTTAGTGGTCAGAGAAATGCTAGCTTTAAAATGAGGCTGCAATTGCTTTTTAACAATCAATTTGACACTATTTATTTTTTAGTAACTTTGTTAAGAAAATGTTACACCTAATTTAATTTGATGCGAGTCTCCGACCATCATTAATATGTCTAATAATTCCAGCACCACTTCTTTCAAGGCTAACTGTGCTAAGGGATTCGAACCCCTGACTTGACGAGAAATTTTTGCGTACGTAAGACGTATGCAGAGCTGCGTAAATCTGGTAGGTTACAAGAAATGTATTGGATGTTATATCTGCGTTATACCCCCTGTAACCTCCCTATAATCTATCAGTAACTAGTAAGTTCTACGTTTCAGTTTTCATATATTTCTAAGTTACGAGTAGATTACAGGTAGATTGCAGGAGGTATAACGCGGATATAACTCTCAATACTCTCTCTTTAACTTATCTAACGTTTGGTGTTGCATACGTCTTACATACGTAAATATTTCTCCGACTTGACATATCTTTCAGTGTGGATGCCAACCGACAGGCCAGTGTACGCGACATTTTATTTTTATATTTTTATTTTTAAGAAATTAGTGGTATAATTTTTAATATTGAAGTTGGTTAAGATTAAATTTTGGATGTGACATTTATTATAAAGGAATAGAATAAAATAATGTTCGAATTCTTTTATATTAACTAACTAATAAGAAAGTTGTTGACGGATTAAAATGAAAATTACATGAGAGGAGTTTAGTCCGGGGACTCCAGCAACTGCAACCTTCTCGTTCCTTCGAAATACCAGTTCTACTCGCTCTCTCTCACCATGGAAGTTCCAGTGGGATCCATCTCCGAGACTGGATCGAGATTTTGGTAACATCGGTGAAGGATTCTGCTTAGGTGTTTCTTTCATCTCGTTTTTGGATTGTTTTCCATCTCATAATGCTTTTAATTTTTTTTTTGTTCGATTTTATTGATCGGATGTAAAGGAATATGTCAAATTTTAAGCGGTTAAGGTTTAATTTATGATTCTCTTGCTTGTAATCCACAGGTGAGTTTGGGGAGAGTTGTTGCAGATCGGTGGGTGTGGTGGCGAGGGGCGGGGAAGAGGATTTCGATGATTTGATGAATAAGGAACTTATATCCTTAAGGTGAATTTGGCATGGAAGAGGGTTTTATAAATGCGCGGATATGGTTTTTGGAAGGAAGACGGGGAGGAATTTGGTTGTCTGGTAAAAGAAGAGGAACCTTTGCTTGCTTTAACATGCTTTTGTTGTGCGGTGAAAATTGTTTTTAATTTTGTAAATTTTGCTGGTAGGTTTGGTCCGAATTTTGGGAAAGAGGAGCCTTACCTGATCAAAAATTGATTTTCGATAAACTCGCTGGTACAAAGGGTTTGAACCACTTTGCAATCGTTGTTGAATACGGCTCTTAGGTAAAACTGAAATGTAGACATGAACTTGCAGCATTTTGTCTTTAATGATGACATCGGATTATTGGCTTAGATTATAGCTAAGTTTGCCTGTTGCACTTATCCTTGAAATCTTTTTATCTGTATTCCATAATTTGGAACTTCTGGTGATTTTTTTATCATGTTGTTCATTTTCTTAATTGCTAGTGGTTCTCAGTCCAACTTGTTGAAATCATACTTGCTAATCTCCATTGCTCTTCCTTTCAAGTTTCAATTTTTTTTGTATAAATTTTTAATCATTAAAAAAATCTTATCAATCATGAAAAAAATCTTGTAATAAAGAGTTTAATGCTAAAGTCATACTGAGTGTCAACTAATAGAGTTGCCATGTGATAAAAAAATGCTATGTAATGGAATTCTGTATGTGGGTACAGAACTTTAAGCAATATGAATATGTAATATAGCTCTATTATGACTCCTTTTATGCTTTAGATGTAAATACTGGGTTAATTATTAGTTATGTGACAGCATTTCTGCCGTTCTCCAGTGCCAAAGTCAATGGAACTGTCTTCCCTTTGCACCAGTTGTTTCTTTTTATTAGTGCTTTAAAATTCAGTTTATTTTGCTAGAGAATCGCTTGATGATGCACGATCTTTGTCATGGCACATAAGGCTCTTGGCTTTGTTCATTATCAGATTCTAGGGGAAAAAAAAAATGTTGTTGAAATATCATATGGCCAGCCCTCACCCATAAGCTTAAGTATTTGGCTTGAAAATAGGTTTAACCACCGATATATTTAACGAGATACACTTTTGTGAGTAGTGGAAATCACAGAAGAATTATATCAATGATGAATATAGTGGCAAAATTTAGGTTGAAAGTAAATTAAGTTGTGGAAATCTAAGAAGCACTTTGATGAGTGGTGTGAGGCTTGAGTTTATTTTGTGAAACAGATAAGCTTAAATGACATGCAAAAGAATGGATGGATATATAGGACAGAGGTATAATCTATTTTAGATCATTCATTGTAGGCTATAAAATATTTTCTCCTCTTCCACTCTTGTTTTTCTTTTATCTGAAGAAGAAAAAGATGTTATCACAATCCTGTTAAAGAATTAAGGAGATTTGAATGTTTGGCACACGCTTATTATTTTAAGATCATTTATGTACAGACTTGCTTATTAATTCAAAGCTTTCTGGCTATCATATTAATTATTATGATGTTATGTTTATGTTTGAAGATGTACCTTTCTACTTTAATAAATATTTGTTTATATTTCCCAGACCATCACTTCTCATCAAAATGTTAGCTTTTACTCGCACAATTTAACTTTTCTTCTTCTATTTTTTATCTACTCCAGTTTTTCTTTATTGATTGCAGCCTTTTGTCCTAAAAAAATTCAGATTTATGCCTTTGTTTCATTTCACTGAAGGACAGTGCTTTCTTAACTTTTTCTTTTTTACCTTAGTCTGAATAATGTTTCAGGGCTAGAAAAAGACAGTAAGGTGGTCAAGACATGAGCCATGGGCGGGATGAAAGGTGATTCATGTTTTTTTTTCAGCTTTTATTCAAACCTTCATAGAGTGGTAGGCTTACTAGAAACCAAAAAAAATATTCTTGGTTGACTTGTTGCACCGTACATGTTTCTTATTTTGTTGGCTGGAACACTTTTATGTTTGTCTGAGATGATGCTATCGTATCGATTAGGTATGGTGAACAGGTTTTTCCTAATGGGGACATCTATATTGGATACTTTGATGGTCTACTTCCTCATGGGCATGGAAAATATACATGGTCAGACGGAGCAACATTTGAAGGTGAATGGGAGAATGGCAAGATAGCAGGAAAAGGATGGGTCTTTTGGCCATCAGGGTCTATATATGATGGTGAGTTCTGTGGAGGTTTCCTTCAAGGATGTGGTACCTTTTCCAGTATTGATGGCTCCGTTTACAAAGGATCATGGAGATTGAATACACAACACGGTCTAGGAACAAAGAGCTATCCTAATTCAGATATTTATGAAGGTTTATGGAGAGAAGGACAACAGGAAGGTATTGGAAAGTATACCTGGTGTAACGGAAACATGTATGTTGGCAATTGGAAGGCAGGAAGGATGAATGGTAGAGGAGTTTTGAAGTGGGCAAATGGTGACTTGTTCAATGGCCATTGGTTGGATGGATTGGAACATGGCACAGGTTATTACTACTTTGCAGATGGGTCATGCTATCTGGGTACCTGGAGTAAGGGGCTGAAGGATGGACGGGGAACATTTTATCCTGCTGGAAGCAGACTTCCGCTTCAGCAAAAATGTTACAAGTCTAATTTTTGTTGTGAGTGGGCAAGATATCTTTGTCCTTCTGCATTAAGAAAATCTGAAAATGACAAAAACGAGCTTACTTTAATAAGAAGAAACACTGATAGTTGTAAAGTAAGGAGTTTGTTCGGGCATTCTGGACGAATATCTAACAGAACGACATCATTTGATGGTTATTCTGATTCTGGAGTTTCCTTTGGAAGCATTCCATTAAAAGACAACTGTGTTAGACTACCCTGTGAATCAGTTGAAGGTGAAAATGAGCTTCAAAATGACATCAAGCTTGCTTATGAGAGGGAATATATGCAAGGGGTCTTAAAAATGGAGAGGATTGTAAACCAACAAACGTCGAAACCTGAAAGAAATAAAAGGCTCCACAAAATTCAAAAGAAGCCTGTAGAGGTCCGTAGTGAAACAATTTACAAAGGTCACAGGAGTTATTTTCTGATGTTGAACTTACAACTTGGGATTAGGTATGTTGTCACTAAATTTAAGATCTAGAGTTGATGGTGGAGTTTCATTATAACTGCTTCCGCAATGACAATGATCTCTTTGCATGACCAAAGTGAGGTGTTGAATTTTTTTGTCATTTTTATTTGTAAACCAGCTGAATTTTCCATCCATTATCTAACTGTGCATGAAATAGATTTTTTTGTGCTAACAAGCAACTCTCATTTTTGAATTGAATTCTCCCCTTTTGTGTGCCTATAATGAATATTGGCAGGCATCTTGGCTTCCACTTTAAAACTTCATTTTGGGGCGATTGCTAAAATATTTATCGATAAAACCCCACCAATTTTATATTCATGCTTGTGTGGAAGCTGTTTCCTTGTAAAGCCAAATAAAAATTTCTTCCATACGATACATCTTTTATCAGGAAGGGCTTGATACAGTTTATTGCTTCCATTATTGTCCCGCAAAACGCCTTCTATCATTTTCAATGTTATACGCTTAAATTGTTGAGAATAATTCATTCAAGTCTTGTTTTAAAGCTGACAGGTATACAGTTGGAAAAATTACTCCTGTACCAGTTCGTGAAGTTCGTTCCTCTGATTTTGGACCCTGTGCAAGGATAAAAATGTATTTCCCTAGAAAAGGGTCTCAGTTTACACCTCCACACTACTCTATTGATTTTCATTGGAAAGATTACTGTCCAATGGTATTTAGGTACTTATTTCTTTACATGTTAATGTTGTACTGTTGAAAATAAGCATAGTTTTAGAGCAATTAATATGTAGATCAATATCCAGTGAAAGGTAAAATATTTTGAATTGACTTCTAAAGTTATACTTAGGGACCAAGTATAAGGTTATTTTCGTTAATATCCTAAAGGCATTTCTTAGTTAAATAACCTTATATAACTCTGATACCAATCTGCAGGTTTGCTGACCAAATTCTTGATGCATTAATAAGTGTTGCTTATCTAGAAAGCGAGTTTAATATGTGCCTTTCAATACATATGATGATTACATCTCTTTTTGTTTCCTTAAACATTAGACAACCGATATCTGTCACTTGTTATACTGTTGTTGTTTATAATTTCCTGTTAAAAGTTGACTAAGCTTGGGGTGGCTCATTTATGCGCCTGGTATCAACATGTATTTATTTGTTGAATAATTGCCTGAACATAATATCAATTCTACTGTTCCTTAAATGACTAGATCGTTTTTCTATTCATTAATATACTTGTGTAGCAAGAGAAGCAAGAATTTTTTTTTTTTTTACTTGAATTTTGAAAATATGCTTGGATCCTTTTTTTATTTTAATATTGTGATTGTGATATATTCAGGAATCTACGTGAAATGTTTAAGATAGATGCTGCAGACTATATGGTCTCTGTATGCGGGTGTGATGGTCTAAAGGAGCTTTCTTCCCCAGGAAAAAGCGGGAGCATATTTTATCTTTCTCAGGACGAAAGATTTGTCATAAAGACCCTTCGGAAAACTGAACTGAAGGTTTGAATTGCTAGAACACTTTTTTTTTTTTGCAAGCTTTGTACCAGCTCTGACATGGCATTTTGTTGTCTTTTTCATAACAAGATGACTGAGAACGGTGAAAATTTGATTTTTATTTCGTTTCTCAACCACCTAATTTTTTTCTGCTACTTGTTAGCAGGCTGAAGGCTGTGAATGTTTTTTCAATAACATTGTTAAAACTTGTTGGTTCACAGTGTTTCCTAGATCATACTTTGTCCAACCTCTTGTGCGTTACCCAATGCTCCAATACTTCTCAGTCCCTGTAAAAAGATTGCTAAGAAGATTAAAATTTTTGTTTTACTATCTGAACAACTTAAAATATAAAAAAATTTAAAATTGAAAAAGTAAAGTTGAGAATGGTGCAATGTGTATGAACATCATTGTTAGATTGCTATCACTTTGGATTTAAGAAGATCCATGTGATACCAGAGTTAACTCAACTCATGATGATAAAAAATAAATATTATTAAGCAAATAACAAGGGATACTATCAAGACTCGAAACAATAAAGAAAATAAGAAACTGAAGATAAGAGCAGCGAGATACAGCACGACATAAGGAGAGTATCCATGGATGTCGGCAATGAGATGGGTGCGGTTGATGATGGTGGGCGGTGGGAGCTGCAGGTGTGGGTGGCTGCTGGAAGGTGGAGAGTCACAGGGGTCGCGGTGTCGGTAGGGCAGCAGACGCGGGTGGTGGCTGCTGGAAGGTGGAGGGACGCAGGGGTTGCGGTGTCGGCAGGGGTTGCGGTGTCGGCAGAGAAGCAGGCGCGGGTGGTGGTTGTCCAAGGGCCCGGAGGGGATCTGCAGGTGTTTGTAGGTTTCTTGAAAGAAGGTTGAAGGAGGCAGCGGTGCGTGTGGTTGCTCAAAAGACTTGGAGATGGCTGGCGGCCTACTGGAGGTGCAGGGAGGAATCAGCGGTCTGCTGGGATATGCAGGAAGGAGTCAGCAGCCACTGGGAGGCGCTGGAGGTAGTTTCAGCAGTTGAACATATGCTGGAAGTGGCTGATGGGCTGTTGGAAGATGCAGGAGAGGTCTACGGACTACAGAGAGGTGCAGGGAGGAGTTTGCAGTCAGCTGTAAGTGCCGGAGGGGAGGCTGCGGTCTGTTGTTGGTGCGGGCAAGAGCGTGCAGCCGACTGGTAGTGCAGGGAGGAGCCCTTACAACACCTCTTGCAATCTAACAATCTTCCAGAAATATAAATCAGCGACATGAGACGCATCCAGTGTCATATGGCAAGTTATAAAATGTGTCATCTTCGAGAATCAGTCCACTATAACCATCACAGAGTCCTTGTTCCTCAACATCCTCAGAGACCCACCGTGAAGTCCATAATAATATTTACTCATGGTACCTCTCGTACTGGTAATGGGGTGTACAACTGACATTTTTCCCTCTCTTTGTTAGATGGCGAATCTTGAACTACCTAACATGTCGGTCCACATCTCTCATCAATCAGAACCAAAATAAATGCTTCCTCACTAGGGAGAGACTCTTGTCCTGGCCAAAATGTCTTGCTAATCCTCCATTGTGGCTCTTCTGAACAATAGCCTCTTCTAGCGAGCACTAGGGAATGCACAACTGACTCTGATGGTATAGCTATCTGTTTAGTAATTCTTCTGGTCGTTTTCTCCTGACATTATTCCTAGATTTCTTTGAAGTCCTCATCAGCGTTGTACAAATCCTTTACTACCTCAAAACCCACAACTCATGTTTGCATTGTTGTGATCAACAAGTGACGACGACTCGGTGCGTCTCATTCACAGTTCTGGTTCCCTGCCTTGTGCTTAAGCACGAATTGGCATGATACTAGAATTTCCACCCAGGTGGCTTGTCGGCTCTTCAGTTTGCTCTGGTTGATGAGAAATTTCAAGACCTCATGATCTGTAAGTAGTGTGAACTCGCTTGTCAGCAGGTAATGACTCCAACACTCTAGAGCTCATACATTAGCATAAAATTTGTTTTTGTATGTTGCGTATTTCCACCTAGATTCATTCAACTTTTCACTGAAAAAGGTGATGAGGTGACCCTCTTGGCTCAACACTACCCTTACCACCACGCCAGATGCGTCACACTGTCTCAAATGGCTAGTTGAAGTTTGGTAAGGCTAGCACGGGAACCTGAGTCACTTTCTCCTTCTAGGTGTCGAAGCTGGTCTGAGTTGTCGTTGTCCATGTTAACTCCTTCCCTTTTAAAAGCTTAGTCAGATGAGCAGTGATAGTGGTGAAGTTTCCGATGAATCTCCGGTAGAACGATGCTAGCCCCAAAAACTGCCTCAGCTTGGTAAACGATTGTAGTGCGGTCCGGCTTACAATGACCTTGATCTTCGTAGAGTTTATCTGAATGCCTACACTAGTCATGATATAACCCAGAAAATATATGTAGTCTGTCATGAAGTGTCACTTCATTGTATAAACATATAGTTGCTTCGCTCGCAATACCTCGAACAAGGCCCTCAGGTGTTGTAAGTGCTCCTCAGATTTGTTATGCACCAAAAAGTTGTCGAAGTAGACTACCACAAAATTTTTCAATGTGGGTTCGGAACACCTGGTTCATCAACCTCATAAAAGTGCTAAACACATTTGACAAGCTGAATGACATAACTGTCCACTCGTATAACCCATCTCATATTTTGAAAGCGGTCTTCCACTCGTCTCTTAGCCTTATCTATATCCTATGGTACCCATTGCATAACTAGTTCAAAAGATCATTTAGGCGAGTTATGAGAAACCGATAATTGATGGTAATTTTGTTGATGGCTTTGCTACGATGCATATCTTCCATATCCCGTCTTTCTTGGGTACCATTAATTCGGGGACATCAAAAGGGCTGGTACTCTCTCTAACTAACCCCCTTGCGATGAGATCCTGCACATGTTGCTGCAACTACTTGTACTCTGTCGGTCTGGAAGATTTTCGGTCAACATGTCTTGGAACTTGTGTTGTAGTGGTTGGAGCAGTGCTGGTATCACATTCTCCATCTCTGTCCCCTTGAGTAGGTCTAAGGCTATTACTACTGGTGCATCTCGAACTGACTGAATGAAAGTGGCTCTCGAGATTAATGCTTCATCTGTGTCGCCTACTCTTCTCTTATCCTTTATAGGTAATTACACTACGTGCTTCCCGTCCTAAAAGTATAGGTATTCCTGAAGTCTACGTGCTGAGTCTTGTGGTCGAATTGCCAAGGCCTTCCTAGTAGAATATGATAGGCGTCCATCAAAACCACGTCGCACTAAACTTGCTCCTATAATTGATTGCCAATTGAATACTCAACTAGATACTACTAATCCACACGTTTCTTATTTCCCTCTTTTAGCCAGGTGAGGGAATAGGACTAAGGATATTTCTGTGTGGCCAATCCCTACTTTTTCACCATCAATGTGGACACTACATTTTCGCAACTCTCATTGCCTATCAGACTACAAACCTTGCCTTTTACTGTACACTTGGTGCGAAAGATGTCGTGCCTCAGCCATGACTGATCTCTTTCAGGTTCTAACTGCAAAACTCTTTGTATGAGTAGCGATTCTCTTTCGTTGCTTTGGACCTGAAGCTCTTTCTCAGGACTATCCTCAGACTCTTCATCCTCTATCTCCTCGACGTCGCTCTGATCCGTGGAGACAACTCGACTCGTGGGGCAGCTAGAGACTGTGACCTTAACTGTGGCACCGAAAATACTTTCTAGCAGACACTGTTCCGGAAAGATTACTCTTTTCTGGCTTCTTCCCATTTGGCTCAGTATTGTCACTCTTCGGTATTGTTTTTCCTGCACCTCCTGTAGTAGTTCTGCTCGTAGCTGTAGCTGCCGGTGATGACCTGAATGAGGACTATTGACTGAAAGAGGTCAGTGGCCTGGTCTGTTTCTGCTGTCTTTCTACGTCTAAGGCAAATGTCTTGACATCACCAAGCGACCAATAGGGTTGCAGTTGTATTGCGTTGCTAATATCAGGCTTCGGCCCCCCAGATATCGAGCAATCGTCTGCTCCTCTGTCTTGACTAGCTCACACCTCATCTGCAGTTGATCGAACTATGTTGTGATTTCCTCCACTGAAAGATCTTGTTGCCACAAGTGGTGAAGCCTCATAAACTTGTTCTGGCGGTATATATTTTTGCTGCAGTTCCTTCCTCTTCTTCCATTTTGAAATTTTATCATGACCTTTTTTTCTCTGCATCTGTAAATTCTCCCAACACAAGGAGGTGCTCTTTTTCAACTTGATGACGACCAATTTTACCCGTTTATCTTTTGGCCCGTCTGTATGTTCGAAGATTCATTCCACTAATTGTAGCCAATTGACAAAGTCATCCGGAGCCATGCCTCCATCAAACTCTAGCTAATCCACTTAGGTATATATATCTTTCTTTATAATATAACGAAAAGAAAGAAAGGGGAAGGAATAAGCTTACAATACTAGATCAGTCGAGGAAGAAGGAGAGGGAGCGTCGATCCTCAACCTTCGGTTGGGTCGAGGGTGAACGAGGAAGAAGAGAGGTGAGAGATAGGGTTTCAATGGGCTCTATACGCCACGTTCCCGTTGCTCCTTCACGACTAGTTCTAATAACGACTGTATTGCAAGGTTTCAGAAAAGAAGGTAAAAGATAGGAGTTTTGGTGGCGAGGGTTTGGTGGCTAGGGGGGGCGGGATAGAGAGAGGTGAGTGTGATACCCTAGTTTCAGCGTCAGTCCTCCTAAAATAGCCAAGAGAGGCGGTAAAGTAGCGAATAAAAGGAAGGCAACAACAGTGGATTGAGGAAGAAAAGGAAAGAATTGTGTTTTGGGAAAGTTGGCTCGGGATGAACAATTTAGGAAGACGGCAGGGATTGCAATAGCGAGCAATGAAGGAGAAGAATTTTCGGTTCTTACATTGTCAATCCCTTGTTTCTCACATTGCTCAATGCCTTTTATTGATCATCAATGTTTGCCCTCTATTCCTAAATTCATGTTTGTACTAGCGGTGACATTGTAAGTATGCGGTCATTTCTTTAACCCATTTTAATTTCTGCTTTATGATTTAAAGGGATTTCTTTTGCAGGGTGTCCAACTACTTTAAAAAAGCTTAAAGTTAAATTCCATTTCTTATGAAGCTATATCGAGTACTTTTGCTCAACTTCTATTGAATAAAGCTACCTGAGCCTTTTTATTGACTTCATGGCGACTAAAAGACACTCAAGCATCATCATTCATTATTACTTTTGTTATCATTTTACC
This sequence comes from Phalaenopsis aphrodite, assembly GCA_003013225.1. NCBI lineage: Eukaryota > Viridiplantae > Streptophyta > Magnoliopsida > Asparagales > Orchidaceae > Phalaenopsis > Phalaenopsis aphrodite. The sequence goes on from NEWO01000049.1 coordinate 1,446,142, forward strand.
TAATGCTAACTGTTTGAGTTGGCTTTATGTCTCTCCATTCTGATTGGTGCAGCATGTGTTCGCCCAATCTCTTGCTATCTTATCATTGATCTACTACATTTCATTCCTATTACTTTCAAATTATTTCTATTTGCTTGTTTTAGTGGTGCATCTTCCATCTCCACTTTACAGGTGTAAACCAATAATCACTATTTAGTCACCTTACTATCTTCGAATGGTGCCAGCCGCCATTTTTATTTTATAATTGCTCAATGTCTTTTATTGATCATCAATGTTTCATAATAAAATTATTTTATTTTATCGTACATTCATCTTATCATCCTTTGTTTTTTATTGCACAATTAATTTGGCTGTTGGTGACTTTTGAATCATGCTAACACGCACAATTAATCCTAAAAACTCTATTAAAACCTGAATAGTTTTGCCACCACTTAAACTATCATTTTAATATAGGTCACTATAATTCATGCAAGCTTTTTCTTAAACATTTTTGTTTGATTGGACTTAGGGATACATTAACTGGTTCCCCTTTCAGGTTCTACTGAAAATGCTCCCCAAGTACTATGATCACGTTGGAGCTCATGATAATACACTCATAACAAAATTTTTTGGGCTGCATAGGATCACAATAAAATGTGGACAAAAGGTATTTAATTGCTTAGGTTTGTTTGGGATCACTTTTTTTTTCTTTTCTGTCTTCGTTTTTGCTTTTATTCTGAAAAACATGTTTGTTTAGTGAATTTTATCCATTTATTTTATATTTTTAAAAATAAGTAAGCTTAATTTTAAAATACTCAAAATATCTAAAAGTCTCTTTGAGTGTTTTAAAAAACAGCTAAACATGTTATAACATATCAAAAAATATTTTATTTCAAGTAGAAACATACACAAAATAAAATGAATTAAATATAAAAATAAAAATAAAAAGCAATCCCAAATGACCTCTTAATATATTAGTCTGTCTTTTTTCAGAAATACTGTCACTGAGGGTTCCTTGCTGCAGGTCCGATTTGTTGTGATGGGAAATATGTTTTGCACTGAACTTCGCATTCATCGCCGGTATGATCTAAAAGGTTCATCTCATGGAAGAACAACAAGGGCTGATAAGATTAACGAGAACACCACTCTCAAAGATCTTGATCTGTCTTACGTTTTTCATTTGGAGAAATCCTGGCGTGAGTCACTTTTCAAGTGAGTTCTTTTTTTTTTTAGCTCTTTTTTTGTCTTTTTGAGTACACCATTCTTAACTCTCCATTGTAAACTCCAACACTACTGATGTTCTTCTGGTAAACTGCCTCAAGGAATTATCTCATGGAATATAATTTGACTAATGTACGTTTTCTCCACTCATATTTTTATTTTATGTAGAAGTTAGACCGACCCCACTGTTCATGATATGGAAATTGCTACGTGGTTTCTGCTTTCTTTTTTGTCATAAGAATTTATGGATCTTCTGTTCTCTTTCCTATAAATCTTCAGGTCTTTGTCACCTTCATTGTTTTTAGGAGATTCATAATACTTTCTTATAGTCCTAATCATTTTTTGCAAGTATCCTTCTTTTTTTAACTGTTTGTTAAATGTGTCATGCAAGCTAGTTTTTGCTGTTCATGACGTTGTTCAAGCTATATGCTATTGCACGCTGTTTGTCTGCAAGTACATTTAAATTACTCGTGATTAGTAAATTTTGGATGATTTGAGAAATTTTTAACATTTGAACTTGTTACAAACTTTGAGATAGGCAGTTAAATCTCGCCCTAAATGTTTAATCCATTTTATGGAAGAGAATAGTCTTTACATTATGTTCTCTTAGGGAACTGATAAATAGGCAGTTTAATCTCGTGCTAAATGTTTAATCTTTTTTAATGAAGAGAATCGTCTTTAGATTATGTTCTCTTAGGGAACTAATAAAATTACACATCGACAGGTCACTAATACTTTTTAGTGATTTTTTAAATTGAAATCATGAATTAGGTTTTGTTTTTGTTAATTTTTTTGCTATACATTTTGACTTACTATCAATTAATCATTATCATCATTACTCTAAACATTACTTAAACAGGGTTTCTGAATTCTTTATTCTTCATTTAATCCTATAGGGTGTTGGTTAAAGCTGTTAAAAATTATTTGGAAAGTTCATCTAAGGTCCTTGTTGCTTTTCAGTTTTTTTAGCGCTTTGATTTATCTATGTTTTTTTTAATATTATTCAATTTTAATTTTCCCAAATCTTATTATGCAACTATTTACAATACTAAATATTTATCTTCCCCTTTACAGATTTTATGAGCATAGCTCTATCCTTAGATTTCAACCCTTGCCCAACACTCCCTTGGTGCCTCTCTCTTTCTCTCTCTCTCAATCTTATTATTTTCACAAAACATTTGGTTTTTTCTTTCAAATATGCTATTGTCATGTGTTTGGCAATGACTAGATATAATTTTCTAATTAACGAATGTTTTCAAACAATAATCATATGAGGAATGACACCATTCTTTGGCTCCTAAAAGGTGTTTGGGAAGTGGATCTAACGGTAAGGTATTTATGGAATAATAAGGGAATGATAAATGAAATAATAACTATGTTCATAGATTGACCTTCAACTATATGATCAATTTATGGATACATTTTTCTTTTATTTCTTGCTATTTAGTGTGTGCGGTGTGGGATTTAATATTGTGACGTATATTGATATTACTTTTAGTTTTGTTAAAAAAATTGCAGAAAGATGCAAAAATTTAAGTCGTTCTTTGAGGCGAATGCACCATAGTTTAGGCCATCCGTATGCCTCACCTAGGGACAATGAGACCAAAGCATTGTTGTGATTTTTTGCAAAAAAGTATTAAGGCAGGTCTCAAAGCGTACTTCATATTGTGCAATTTAATCAAGGGTTGTATTCATGTTCTCTCGTTACTTTTTATCTCTAAACTTAATCAATATCCTTTTATCTAATCAATAGTAAATATAAAAATAATAATTTGATATTAAAACAATGGCTATGTTGATGGTTTTAAACATAATTATGTCCTTAGTTATATATTACTCAGCTAATGAGGGTTATTTTGACTATATTTATTTTTTAAAAATCCTAGATATAATTATGCATGCCTCGTTAAACCAAGACGAGATACCCATCACACTATATAAGGCATAAGTCTCATTTCATATGCAATTAAGCATAATCTTATACCGAATTTTTCATGATGATAATGATAAAAAACTGAGGTAGGCTTTATGTCGTGCAATTTTAAACTATGAAACTTAGCAAACTTATAAATTTTTACCACATTTGGAAATCCATTAAATATATGCTTGGAGATTAGTTAAGACCATCCAATGAGTTTTGGAGCTTCGAAGCATTGTTGTCAATTTTTTGATTCTCAAGCTTCGAAGAATATTTGTATAAGATTTCCACCTAGTCACTTTTTAATAATAAATTCTTGATGTCTAGATTTTCTAGTGGCTAATTTAGATTTATTTATAGAAAGAGCAAAACTTTTATTGAGTTGAGTGTGGATACTTGGGAATTTATCTCTTCATAAGTATTTTCATAGGAGTTGGTAAACTCTTTTGCAGCAAGTCAAGCCTTAAACACATCGATGTTGCCATCTATGTTGTTCTTGAAATTGAAAATCTACTTATTTCTATTTAGTCTTTTCACTTCGGGTAGATTTGAGATTTTCCAATTCCTATTTTCCGTAGGTGCTCTTATTTGGTCATGAAAGTAGCATCAACATAGGTTGGCTGAGTGCTTCTCGCATGTATTTTGAAATATGTAAATTTGTTAGAGTGGTGGCAAAGATTCTAAAGTTTAGAAGCTTTTTTCATGGAATACAAAGTTATTGAACAGATGCTAAGTATGAACTCTCAGACTCTTTCTAACAGAAATAGGTTGAAGATGATCATTCGGATGCTTAATTGACTCAAATTTAGTTGTAGTGTGACTTGGACAAGTTTTAAGAGTCATTGGAGCTGGTTCAAATTCTCGGTTCCACTTGTGAGGTGTCGCATAATCCACATTTTATTTAGTTTTTCATTTTTTTAGCAGACAACTTTTTGTTGATTTTGTCTTTCTTCTCTATGCTCAAATCTGGAGAGTCTAGCATGTGTGGGATTGAGTTTAGTGTTTGAATGTGCTTGGAATTGTGGTTTTTTGAGGTTTCCCAATAGTCTCATTTTCCCAAAGCTAATAATCTCTTGTGATAGGATTCTTCCCCTAAAATGAAAATTTTTGATAGTGTTGATTCTCAAAGAATGCCAACTCCATGGAATTGTAAATATTCTCTTTATTGACTAGTGAAACTTATATGCAGAATACCCTGTGAAATATTTTGGGTCAAATTAGTTTTGATGTTTCTGATGCATGTGAACAAAGGTTATACATTCAAATACTATATAATTTGGACGTTTAGAAATGAAGGAATGTTTGGAATGGGTTGTTCTGCTTTAAGACTAGAGAGTTTTTTGGTTGATGAGTTTTTCTGTTGTATGAAAGAATTCCTCCCAAAAATTTTTTTTGAAACGTGAGAAGTCATCATGAGAGATCTAGCGACTTCTAATGGATGCT
>NEWO01000049.1:1451489-1467182 GCA_003013225.1 Phalaenopsis aphrodite
GTCTTCTTTTTGACAATAAATTATTATTATTATTTTTTGAAAGCCCAAAAAGGCTAATATATTAAATAGAAAAAAAATACAGATACAATGTATGAGAGGGCCCAAGCATGACACCCTGCCCACAAAAAAATCACAAAAGGTTTCAAAACTAGAAAAAACAGAATATAGATTAGATTTTAAAATAAAAGGCCTAACAGTGCCGAAATACATAGTATATTATGGCTAGAGAGCGACCCAATTTGGTCTTGCCTCTGCCTCTAGTTCTAGGGAAGGAGGAAACTAATAAGTTGGTAAGATGATTGCCATTGCAAGTAGTAACCAATGTATCATCCAATATGTTCCCGAGTTGGAGTTGACCTCCATTCTTCTTCTTCCTCCTGGAATAGATCTGCCATTCCTCATCCGAAGAATCAGTCTGATGGGGTGGTAGAGCTGAAGCAGAAGGAATACCAATCATAGTAACCACAATAGGTTCTAGTATATGTGAAGTATGAGTTGCCTCAACACCGGATACTTCCTGAAGAAGTGGAGCTATGAGGCTCTCCTGATTATCAGTCTGAACACTATCATTTGTAGGTAATAGCCCATCAGTATTATTTTCTATGGGGTCTGAAGGTGCCAGCATCACATCACTCGTAGTACCAGTAACGATAAGGGCAATAGAATCATATACCAAAATATGTCCTGTGGTAGCTTTCTCTCAAGGCGGTACAGATATATCCTTAGAACCATCTTTATTCACTTGATCTTTAGATTTCAAATTAGGGTGAATCTTATGACATTTATTAAGAGTATGCCCAAACATCTTACAATGAGAACAATAAAAAGGTCTATGCTCTATGATGATTTGTTGTCAATATCCATTATGCGTTGTGCTCAACCAGACTTCAGTAACATCAGACAAAGTAATATATCTTTCCACAAGTATTTTGACCACAAAAGGTCTGGTAATGTTGAAAGTGGGTAGACTAGCTTCATAGAGTCCCCAAGTATGACACCAATAGAGTTAAAAACCTGATGATGAAAAAAGTGCAGCTTGAGATCAGGTACACTAAACCATACCAGTACAGTAGTAGGTTTATGATTGGGGTCAAAACCAGGAGACCACTTGAGTAGTTTCATTGGTTTACCAGCAATGTTAAGATATTTTTTTTTGTTGAAAATATGAGTGTAGTCTTTAGACATGGTTAACTGAATCAAAACATGTCTCCTATCAATGAGTCATTCTTTCCACTTTTCTGCTAATTTGAGGTCATCAAAACTTTTCTTGATAACTTCCATAGCTGGGTGTCTCCACTGAAATTTCTTAATGATAGCAAATTTGAATTTGTCAGTCAGGGTTGAAATTTCTGACTCAGAGAAAAATAGTGATGTCTTCCCACCCTTCATGCTTGCATTCTTAATAAAGGGGCATTCACATGTACCATCACGATTCTCCTTATAACTTGAGGGGAAGATAATCGCCGTCTCCCCTTGAGAATAATTTAATGCATAATAAGATTATAATTGCTCACTAATTCATAAAAACTTATTTTTGAATTAAATTGTTTCTTTTAGGAAAATAGTAGATCGATATGTCTGACACTGAATTTAGTTTACAGGACTATTACGGATAACTATTATGATTATAGTTTTTTTGAATTGTTTTTATTTGGGTAGTGATATACTGCTATATGCTATTTGAGATGTTATATGTAAACTATGTCATTAGTTTTTACTGTTTTGATTCCAATGTAGTATACAGTTTATATATATATTAAAATTTCTGAAAACCTGTGAAAATTAAATTAAATATTAAACCGCAGGACCACAATTTCTGACTTGGTTAATGCTAAGCTATTAGGTCGGGTCATGTCAAAAGTGGTATTAAAGCGATTAGGTTTGATTTTTATCAAAAAGAGTCATTAGGTTGATTAAATTAATTCATGAGTAATATTAATGAAGGATTAAATTGTGTTTGATTAAAATCTTTTTTATATTATTTCAGAAACATGGACAATCAAGGAGAAGAAGTCTGGGATAATATGATGGAAATTGATTCACACTCACAATATTATGTGAACACATGTTTTTATTGAGATGATGATTGCAGTGACTCGGATGATTAAGAACTCTCAAGCTAATGTCAGTTTTAGCGGGGGAATCCAGATGGACAAATACAATCTATTATAGTATATGAGGCCACCTCTTTTTTCTATAAGAGGAAGTCCGGTTGATGCTGAGAACTAGTTGTTGGGAGTAGAAAAGATTCTTGATTACCTTTTCCTCTAGAGAGGAGGGTTACATTGCCATTTTTACCTTAGAGAGAAGCAAAGAGATGTTGGCGAGGACAACTGTAGGAAAAATTTGGGGGTAGAGCCATCCATATCCACATGTTACAGTGGGACGAGTTCATGAACACTTTTAGAGATTGGTTCGTGCCCCTATCAATTAGGAGACAGATGTAGGATATATTTATCTAGTTAATAAGTGTGATTGTTTGATAATGCACTAGGAGGTATAATACACTATGCTTTCAAGATATGTGCCACAGTTGATTCCAAATACAGTTGAGAAGTGTCATAGTTTTTTTTTTGGGCTGAAGAATATGATTAGACAATCATTGATTCATCTTGGGTCGTGATTATTTTTTTTTGGTGTAGAGGGCGATTTAGAAGCTATTCAGAGGAGGTGAGATTTTCAGAAGAGGAGAAATTGAGAGTGATTCATGTTTACTCATGGTTCTCAGAGCAGACAGTTCTTCCAATTAGGAAATAACAGTGCTAAGAAGACCAATTCCAACAGTGTTGAAATCCAGATTGAATCCAACAGACATGACAAATGTGGGAGGTCTCACAAGAGGGAGTGTCTTTCTGGATCAAACACTTGTTTTTGAGGTCACCAACCATGACATATGACTAGGAATTACCCTATACAGATGACTCCGACAGATTCTAGGGTTGTGTTGCATCACCTCAGAGGAGCTTTGGTAAACCGAGAGCAGCTGAATCTTCAGGATCATTGTCAAATCTGGTCAGACCCAACAGAATGTCCAACCCATAGTTTATGCACGTTCACAACAAGAAGCTAAGGACTCACCTGACGTTAGCATTGGTATGTTTCACGTTTAAGAATTTTAACCAAATGTTTTTTAATCATAATAGAATTTATGTCATTTCATTCATAACACAATGTAAGAACTTAAATATACTAACAAGCTAATCCTAAATGTTAAATGCAATGGTTTTAATGATAAATATCATATATCTTCAGAATAGACCAATAAAATTATTATTTGATTCAAGAGCATCACATTATTTTATAGCTGAGGAGTTGGTTAAAGTGATGCAATTGAATATTATCATATTGTTTTGTGACATTTTTGGTTAGAATTTTGATAGAGTTTATGTTTCAGATGTTGATAATTTGAAACAGGAAGTTCTAGAGGAAGCACATTATACTATTCACCTAGGGAGTAATAAAATGTACCAGGATCTCAAGAAAATTTTTTGGTGGCCAGGATTGAAAAGGAATGTGACGTAATTTATGGTTAAGTTACATGTCAACTAGTAAAAGCATAACATCAGCGTGATTTTGTTGTCTAGATCACGTCAGTCATGATGCCATTTGCATAATTGTTGATATATTGACAAAGTCGACTCATTTCTTGCCTATTAGATAGGCAAATCCAGTTGAGATATGTGGATCTAATTGTAAGATTGCATGGACTGCCAAGGTCTATTGTCCCCAACATGGATGATATATTTACTCCATCTTGTGAAAGAATATTTAGGAAGTTTTGGACACCAAATTGACTTTAGTACAACCTTTCACTCTCAGATGGATCGCCAATCAGAAAAGACTATTCAGACTTTGGATAATCTACAAAGGTTATGTCTCCTTGATTTTGGTGGAGGATGAGAATCACATATACCATTATTAGAATTTATTTGCAGTTAAAATTGCTAGACTAGTATTGAGATGGCTCCTTATGAAGTTTTGTATGGAAGAATGTGTAGAGAACACATTTATGTTAGCTTAAAGCATGTGAAAGAAAGATCAATGTTGTTGAGTTGGTTTATGATGTTATTGAAAAGATTAGACTGATCAGAGACAGATTGAGGACAGTGCAGGATAGGCAAAGGAAATATTATGATGCTAGCACATTCCAGTGGAATTTGAAGTTAGAGAATTTATCTTTGTTATGGTTAGTCCATCGAAGTGTGTGCAAAGATTTAGAAAGACAGGAAAATTGAGCCCTAGTATGTAGGTTCATATGAGATTGTGGAGAAGATAGTAAATGTGGTTTACTAATTTGCTTTACTAGTATATATGCAAGGAGTGTTTATGATGTTTTCCACATTTATTAACTTAAAAAATATATTGCAGATGAATTAAGTAGGATGGTAGTAGACTCAATTGATATTTAAGGTTGATTTGACTTATATTGAAGAGTCTGATAGGGTTCTAGAATATGATATTATGAAGCTTCGTAATAGGGAGATTCCATCTCTGAAGATTTTATGGAAGCATGGGTCAGAGAAGGATGCTACGCAGAGAAAGTTTCTGAGATGCAAGAAAGATATCCACAACATTTCATTAGTATGTTTGCATTTATATTAAAGCTTTTTCAAATTTTGAGGACAAATTTTTTTAAGGAGGGGAGATTTTAATAAAGGTGTAAATACCTAAATTTTAACAAGAAAGGTTAACTTTAAAATGAAAGCTTATAGTTTGATTAAGTAATGAATTTTATTTGTCTTGATCATTTTATGCATAACATTTACATATTAATTTAATCCATAATAAGATTGTAATTGCTTACTAAGTCGTGAAAACTGACTCTTGGATTAAATTATTTATTTGAGGAAAACAGTAGATCGATGTCTGTTAGGAGGAATTTAGTTTACAAGAAGAGACAACTGTATATAGGTATTATGATTGTAGTTTCTTCGCACTGCTTTTATTTGGATGGTGATACGCTATTATATTTTGGTTGAGATGTTGTCTGCAGACTATCTTGTTGTTTCTGTTTGTTTTGATTTCTATGTAGTATACTTTTTAGTTTCTCCGTGATTCTTTTATATAATATATATTGAAAATCCTGAAAATATGTGGAAAGTAAATTAGATGTTAATATCTTCTAACCGTAATTCTTGACTTCGTTAATTCTGAGCTTTCAGGCTAAGTTGTGACAAGTAGTTCTACCGTACATGAAATTTTTTCTCATCTCATTAGTCATAGGGTTAATTAACTGTAATATTACTAAGTTATTTTCCAATTCCAGTTTTCAATTTTTGGATCATTTGCATGTGGAGGAATTTTGCATCTGCTCTAGTGAATCAATCGTTCCTTTTTCTATAGGCAAACATTATAATAGATTAAGATCATTGTTTGTAGTATTTTCACTGATTTTATATTCTATGATTTAGAGGATTGAATATCTGGTTCCATCGAAGCTTGTTGGTGATGATTGCTCTAGGATTGGACGTGACCTTTGAGTTTGTGTCATGCTTACTATTGATCATTATGTTTTTTGCCATCTCTGTCATTCACTAGCTATGTCTAATGCAGATGACAAAAGCCTCCTATTTCTTTTCTCAATGTCAATGGTTTCAAAAGCATAAAATAGGTTGACAAAGATGAAACCCTTTATTGAGAAGTTGATTTCACTAAAGATGGAAAAAAGCATTGATATAAAAGAATCTGGAAAAGCGGAAGCTAAAGGCAAAGAGGCTTCCATTGCGTAAGAGATTCAGATGCACAAGGCCAAGGCATAGACATGAAAGTAGGTCGTGCAAACGTCAGTGTAACCATAGGACAGCCACGAGGATATTGAATTCATGGGCATAGAGAAATGTTTTAAATGCGGAAATGACTTGCGATGATCCAACCACAAGATGCCCGAAGTAATGCAAATGTTGGATGTGTGATATCAATGATTGTTTTTTTTTTCCTGAGCCATAAAACCTAATCTCAAGAAAGGTGAGATGTGAGAACATTGAATCATAATTGGTGCTTTAAGATTATGTTGAATTTATGGAGAGAGAATGTGTTTCTTTTTTCCCTACTCATTAATTTGTGAGACCAATGGTGGCCTTATAGCTTGAGGATTGAAATCAGCCCTTGATTACGATATAAAACTGCTTCGAAGGCATGTGAAACAACAAAAATCAATGAAGAAGAAGATTAGAACCAGCCATCTAGAATCTCTCCTTATTTAAAACTAAAATTTTCTATATAGGGATTCATTTTTTGTTTCTTTCATACATGAAAGGGAGATGCTTGAATATTCATAGATTCCTTGTACAGTGGGGATATGATTTTGATGTGATGCTTGATGGAATAGTTATGGACAGATTTATTGAAGGAATATCATCGAAATAATTCATTTGAGTCAATTTTTAAGTCAAGCAAAATTCATGTAGATCTGCCTTTCTTGTAAATATTTACTATAGCTATACATATAAGCTTTTTCATTTATTTGTTTCTTTCTTCATTCTTATTTTGACAACCCTTTCCATATGATATCGGTTTTCGTTGATTCTTATGAATATAGCTTCAAGATTATAGCAATTCCATGTTTTGTGGCTATTTCTATTGGCAACTTCTTATATGAGACTATAGCAAGTGCAGGGGACTTTCTGTTGTGGCTTCTAAGAGTAGAACAATAGCTTAGTTTTGATGGCATTTGGTCTTTGTTTTCATTGAATTATACGTTTCTTTTTGTTGATTTCATCTTGGTGTTTTTTTTTCTATTCAGTGATTATACATATGAATATGGAGCATATAATGAAATTTATTTTGGCCGAATAAAGTTTCGGTTTGGATGTGCAAATTCCTCTAGTTCTGAGATTTTACCCCTTGACTATGTGTGAGACTTCAAAATTCAGCGTGGCTTTCTTCTTTTACAAGTAATGTTTGTTCTCTCTTTTAGCTCTTTTTTGTTTTAATTAATTTTTTCTTTTTTTCTTTTCTTACTCTTGTAGTTTTCTCTTACTAGTTAAAAATCAGACTGAGAGATATCAAACTTCCTAAAAATTTAAATCTGTTTTTCCATAAGATTTTAATTGTGTGTGTGTGGATATATTAACATTAATTCTGTTTTTATTAATCTTTTGAAGAGGTTATAGATATTTTTAAAGGAATTTAGTTTTAGTGTTTATTTTTTTTGAGTTTTAGTGTAATTTGATTTTCATACAGGGTAGTGAATAAATTTTTAAGATGAATTGGTTTTTTTTGAAATTATGTTGTTGTGTCATTATCTACAAACACAATTAATATACATTAATATCTTAAGATCCTAAGCTGTTCCGCATCAATATTTGATTGTATGAAAAGAATTCATTCACTTTGCATTTTTCACTATATTTTTAACTAGACGATTGAAATGAATGTTTTGTATCTTTTTTCGTGTTATATTTTTTCAACTTTGACATTTCTTTGTAAATGCCTTTGTTATAGTTATACCATTATCTAATTGATATATTTTATTTTTTAAAAAAATTATATTGGAAGAGTTATTTTGTGATTAGAACAATTGCTAGAGGATTGAGACATATTTCTAGTGATTTAGTTGAAAAATCAACTTATTATTTTGCAAAGAATTTATTATTTATTTTATTTTTACCTAATTATTTGATGGTTTTGCTACAAATTAGCTCTTATATTAGCTGTTTACTTAGTTATGATTGACTATTAGATCTTTGAATGATTGATCACTAAGCAAGGAAATCCTATTGAGGGCTTCTCAATACATGTAAATACAAAATAATGTTTGTGAGGACTTTCTTGGTTAACTAGGTTTAACTGAATTAATTTCAAACAAAAATGTACTTCTATCAATCACTTTGTGGATTCTTGCAAAGTTCATCTTATCTTTGCTTGACTTTGAAACATTGAATTATCTTTTTAGCTTGTTGAGGATTTACATTAGATTTTATTTTAATTTATTTATTTTATTATGGAGTAGCGAGAAGTTCCTCTGGCTTCTATATCTCAATGAGATATTTCTTACTATTTTTTAAGGATTTTATGAAACACATGATAGAGTCATTCTTTTTTCTTTTGTTTATTTTGATAAAAGAGAGGAGAAATTAAAATCCATTTGCTTTTTGATGTAACAAGCTTTCCCAAAATATCCTTGAAATACTATCCCTGACATTAATCAGGTTATTACAAGTATAAATTTGGCTCACATTCTTTTTTTTCCCAGCTAATTATGTTTTTTGTAATGTTGAATCTAGTTTGTATGCAGCTTGCTAAATAATGAAACGCACTTATGTTACAAAATTGCATTTCATTTTACAGCAGACTTTGGCCAACCTATACTCAATTTTTCTGTCATCAGTTTAAAGTGCTCCAATGTTTTGGTAGCATTTCATCCGTAAACTTTAAAGTATGATCATGCTTTGGGGGTTTAGGATATGGTATGAGATTTTATTCTGGTCTTTGACTACGAATTTCCGGCCCTCGATGTTATCTCAACTAAATCTAATAAATATGCATTGAAACATTATAGTTATCTTTAAATTTAAGGGAACAATGTTTCTCTAATTAATTTATTTTAAAAATAGCTATTTGTAGATTAAATAGAAATAAAAAATTCGCGTGACAGTAGTAAAAGATCTGAATTTATCAGAGGTATAGCACATATTTATAAATACTTTTTGTTATAGTCTCCAGTACATTCACCTCATTTATTATTATAATAATTTTTGTTTTGAATGATACTCTTGATTTATAGACATCTAATTTTGTATATATTTTTAAATATTATATTTATTAAACATTATTCAGTAAGTGTTTTTTTTTTCTTCATTCATGTGAGTTTTTTTTTTCCAGAAATTAAATTAGTAAAAAATCATTTAAATTTTTTTAATGAATGGACAGTTACATGTATATGTACGAAAGTATCTACCACTATTTATAATTGGCATGGAGTTATTATGTTTTGGTATCTTTGCAAAAATGTGCACTTTAATATCCTTGAATATTTATCTTCAATTATTTTGCCACATTTAATATGTTCATTTTGTTAAAAGAATTGGATATGATCAGACGCATCAATGCCCAAAACATTTGCCCGAATGCAGACACGAAATCGTGAACAACATAAATCTGTACATATTGTATAAAAGATTAAAATTATAAACCTGATTTTTTATTAGACTTAACTCACAATCAACATATTGATTTGCTATTTCTCTTTTGTTTATGTTTATAACAAAATGTGATTTTGTTGAAATGCTAAAAGAACATACCCTTTGCAATATTTAGTTGTAGCTGTCTCACATTAGGCACTTCAAAGGACCATGCTTCTTTATATTCCCTTATCCTCCTTATCCAGCCAGCTGAAGAATCAATCTTTTTTTTGGTGGAAAAATTTATTAATTAAATAAATTAATATTAAAATAATAAATGAACCTTTCATTTGAACTAATCCAAGCACTTGTTTCTTAATGTTTTTAACTTTTTCATGAAGTATTCGACATAAGGATTTTGTGAAGGGGACAAAATTCTTGTTTATTGACAATTTCTTATTTACTTTGTAACCTATTATGAGAAAATTCAAATTTTAGGGTGGGCAGGCTTTTCCTAGGTTTACTCCTGCATCTAAATTAACTTAGAGCTTACAGGACTGGATTTATGATTAGGGTCTGTTTGGGGCAGCTGCAGCTTATTGAATAATCTGTTGATAAGCTGATTAAAAATAATTTGCTGATAAGCTAGGTGCGATGGGTATTAAAAATTTTTATTTTTTTTGGAAAAGCCAGACTGCTGTCAGAAAGCTGCCACCGCATCTAGATAGATGTGGTGTGAAAACGCAGCTTTCAGCGTTTTCAGAACGCATAAGCTGCCAAAACGCAGTTTTCCCAAACAGTCTAGATGCGTTTTCAAAACGACACCGCACCAAATAAGCTGCCCCATTATGATACATGCGGCATTGAAAATAGTCTTCAGTTACACATATCTCCAATTCAATTCTTTTTTTAATCATTTGGATAATTTATTCGTCATGAAACAAGTCAAACTTGCACACAGATGAGTGTGTCATTGTGGTAGGTATTTCAGAAGCATTGCTGATAAAAGAGTGCCTGCTTTCTTAACCAATGCGGCTAAATCATTTTTGTTGAGCCACAATTGCCAGCATCTTGATTTTTATATGGTTGGAAGTTTGTACATGATATTTTTTATAACTTATAATAGTAAATCAATGGTTGTTACGATGGAACAAATGATTGCATAAATGGTACTCTCAATCTTTTGGTGAATTATATTTCCAATGACTAATTTATGGTTAGAAAAATTTAATTTTTGTTTATTTTTTTCTAACTTCTAACTAAGGTGGTTAAGGATTTGATTGGCACTTAAATTTGTTTTAGTTATTTGATTTGAGATAAGCAATTAGTTCTGTCGTGGTCTTCATTTTTTATGGTCTTGATTTTTATATTCTTTGGTGTTCTGTGATATGTTTTTCTAGACTTGGTCATGTATATAATTTTCACGAACTCATGCTGTTAAAGTTTGTGAACTTCTTTGTTTCCCTTCTTTATTTCCTTAAGCTTCTGAGTATTTCTTAATTTGTAATTTTTATTTTTGCAGACAAATATCTCTGGATTGCATGTTTCTAGAATCACAGTGTATTATCGATTATAGCATGCTTTTGGGGCTGCATTTCAGAGCGCCCGAATGTTTGAGGCCAGCCTTAGAATCTGAAAGCAGAAATCAATATCTCAGTTCGGCTACTGATAATTGTATGTATCACATTTCAGTACTATTATTACCAATTCACAATCATTTTTTTTTTACTGATTTCGTATTTTGCATTAAAACTAGACATTAAGTAGTACCTCACGGATGAGACCAGTAGCTGAGTCAGAATTTAAAGGTGGAGGGGCAAATGCAAAGAATGATTGCTTTCATTACAATTATTTTTTTAGTTTTCTTATTAGCTGATATTCTCTTTAATTAATTGAATGCATTAGGTTGGTTTAGCTTGATTTATAGCAGGATTATTGTAACCTAATTGAATCAAATCCTATATATTGTAATATATTTCATTAGTTTAATGAGAAATGGGTAAGCAATTTTTCCGAATGATATGGTATCTGAGTAGTAGATCCTTTTTCCCTCTCTTCTATATTGCCGCTACCCTCATTATCTTCCTAGGAACATGATCCCATTGGCCACCCTCTTCTTCTTTCAGCATACATGAGCTCTGCATCAATGACTACCTCCCCACATAAGGTCTCTGTTGCAACTCCTTCTCCCTTGTGCCTCTCAATTTCTATTGCTTGCCTCTACCTCCACCGCCACACCTCATTATGCAACTCCAAGCTTTTCAAGCATCGCGTCTTCACACCACATGTGCATTGTACTCCGTTGTTATTTTGTGTGTTAGCCACTCATATGTGTGTGAACCATTCCCGGTCTCCAACTGCTTCATACAACCCACTCTAGGACCACTTCTTCCTGTTTCTCTTATTTCCTACACCTCCTGTTTTAGTATCACTTTCACATATGCTGCTTGCTATCTAGCCTAGACACAATTTGCTCTCTACATTTACTAGTTGCTTCTCCTTCCTAAGTGCATCTTATTCTCCTTGTTATTCTCCTTGCTTAGCATCTCATGTTGATGTCCTTCCCCATACAAATCAACTTAACCTATCTTTTTTTTTTCCTTGCCCTTTTCTCTTTCATGCCATGTCCTTTAGCAATAAGAAGTAGCCTTCACCACTGATTGTTGAGATGCAAGCCTTGTTTTTTATTATGATTTTTCACTTCAACTCAGACGCAATCTCTCATGTCGATTGGTAAGTGACAAGGTTGATTTTACTTTTACAAGTTTGTACATAATGTAACTTAATTGAAATCCAGATATCACTGAAGAAATAAAAGGGGGAAATTACATACATAGCACTCAATTCCTAGGTATTAACATATCTAACACCTAAATTTTACAGTTTACATTTATAACACCCAAAACTTTCATATCTCATTAAAAATACCACCCTTTTTAACTTTTAAAAGTTGAAATACATCTTTTCATGCATAGTTAAGGTGGTATGTTATGCAAAAAATGAAGTTTAGATGTTAGATATGTAAATACTTAGGAATTTAGTGGTATGTAGGTAAATCTTCAAATAAAGTATCATAGCCGGCTTCTCCACTGAAGCTGAATGTCGTACTCTTATCAACATTATTGTTGTACTTTGCAGGGTATGATCTTTACTCACCAAACTTGGCATTCATTTTCCTCAGTCCTCAATTATTATGTGAGAAATTAGTTTTAGCTCTAAGAGAAATCATTAAAACACACATGTGGCACTGCCATCATGCCATTATTTATCATAATTTTCATAATCAGGGATCTCGGACATGTTCTCTGGAGGTCTTCTCTAGAGAAAATTTTATTTTCTTTTGGGAAGATCTCACCTTCTCTTCGCATTCTACCCTTCTCGTGTTTTTAGCATTCTGTTAGGAGTCAAAGTCCCCTTGGGCCCCATGCTCCCCAGCGCACAAACCTAACTGGTTCTTGATATTGCAGGAAATGTCAACTTGGAATACCTTTAATCACCTTATTTGCCTCCATGATGTTCTGTATGGTCAGGAATGACCTCACTTCTAAATCGGTCGCCATGTACAGAGCATGTAACTTTAAGAATTAGGGGCCATCATTAGGCTTGGGGATTGGGTTAGAATCCTCTCTTTCTTCTCTTGTTCTCCCTTTGTATAATATAATTTTCTCCTCTAATATCTATAATGCTTTTTGGAAAGAATATTTGGTAATTTTTAAGCTTGCCTTTCATGCCATAGTTCCATTTGGATAATGGATATTTATACAGTAGATGCAGGCTCATTATGAATTTTGTGCCTCATTTCTGTGCTGTGATATTTCTATCTCCATTGGTATTTATCTATTTTACTGCTTACTGCCTCTTTAATTCTCCTCTTTCAAACTGTCAAATTTGCATGTAGTCCCTCTCTCAGTTTCTCAAGTAGGTCAGCTTTCGCCATTTGCAATCCTTTGTTTTGTTTCTTATATGAGATTTCCTAATAGGTATATACCAGATATGCCTGTAAGAGATATCAATGATGGAATTTTTAAATTGAATTTTTGGAACTGAACTATTATTTCGTGTATATTAGCTGTTTTATCATTTAGTGTATGATATTTTTAATGATACCCTTTTGGAGTTACATCGCTATAAAAATTTTCCTTTTGAGGAACGCTAAATTTGGAGCCTAAATAGAACAGTTCAAATGCAAGATGAAGAAAGGCTATTATTCAGAACCATGCACTTTGGATCTTAGTTTTTAATTCAACTATATTTTTTTGTTGTTTAACATCTCCTGTTTCATACTTAAAATATCATGAAAAATTTCTGCACTTACCTAATTTATTCAGTGAACTATGTGGCACAGTTGGCGCATCTAGGCAGGATGACTTAATAATTCCTCCAAAGGGCTTGCTCTTGGTTGCTCACGAACCTGAATCTGTGAGCAGCATGCCAGGCTCGCATATTAGGGGCAGCACATTAAGGTCATCTGCAGTTGGTGATGAAGAGCGAGAAGTTGACCTTCTTCTGCCTGGAACCGGAAGGTATAGCTTGCCTAGCTATTTACTCTTGTTTTCCTTCTCTGAACTTTTCTATCCATATTGCGTCTGTGTTTCACAAGCTAAATCTCTTTGCACAGTAAGAGTCCATTACTCATAGTTTTGGATTTTTTTTTTTTGATACCCTACTTTACAGGTCTAGTTCACCTATTGTTGGGAAACATCACGCTCTTTAGGTGCCATGGCATTTAGTTGTCTTCAAACTCTTTCTTTATTTTATTTTATTTTATTTTTGGTTGCGATTCAACTCAATCAAAATTTGATGGCGTATAACTGAAATTCTATAGTCCTGTTCGAAGAGGATACAAGACATAACTGTAAATATGCAAGGCCGAAAGTTCATAGATCGGATTCAGAGCAGATACAAAACTTGAAGAGACAACTTATCGAGCTGACTAGACAGTTCAGCTAGAATAATTGGTCCCATCGACTTCATCAGGCAGTTATGACCAAGAGCTCACCTATGGTGATCAACATACAGATATAGATTGAGACAACTGAAGGACTCGCCAAGGAAGATCAATTTGCTTGGCAGTTGATTTGCTGAACTCCCCATAAGATTTTTTCGCCTGGGAAGAATTGGTCTGATTCCCCATTGGGTCAATTCGCTGACCAATAGAAGCATTACTAGAAAGTTAAGTTTGAGAAATGACATTTATTTAATAGGGAAAGTTTTTCCATAGAGGGAAACAAACATATTTTTAATTGTAAGATCAATGTCATAAGAAAACACGAGCGATAGATTAAAGGTTTCTTAATATTTTAGTGTAATGAGTACTTTATTTGTAATTACTAAGCCACCTCTCTATAAATATGAGTGATCACTATAATGCAAGAGGAATATTCCCAAATATTAAAGAAGCTCATTTGTCCATCTCTTTATTATTTCTTTGTGGTGTGAATTTACGAACAAATCAAAATCCAACATCCTGAACGTTGTGATGACTGTAAACATGCCCAAATAAGAAGAAAAATCACATAATGAGCCGAGCCAAGTAACAAGAAGATCATAGGTAACATAGATTGCACTAGAGAATTTACAAAGCAAATCAATGATTTGAATTAGCAGATGATAGTATTAAGAGAAACTTAGAAAAAGTGCTCAGAGTAGTCCTAAGGGAGTGAATACTACCTTCTTTAGATTTAGCAATGATAGAAAAGATTCGTTGATGGAGGGAGAAAGACCTCGCTGCATGCTCTAGTGGAAGAGGGCCATACATACCATCTCGATACTACTGGTTCAGTTCTCTTGGAGTACAAAGGAGAGAAGGAAAACTATGAACTCTAGATGATACCAGTTGAAGAATGTGATATCCAGAGAGATCATCGAAGCAGATGTCCCAGGGATATTTAAGATTCAGTTTTTAGAATATTGAGTAGATTTGACCACTCAACCACATTGTCTCATTTAAATCGATGATATGCTTGCTTAAAATAAATGATATTTTGAAATGTTGTTTATATTTCCTGACCCTAAAGAAATCAACACTAAAGTGATTCAACTGTTTGCCACTGAATGATCACTTTCTATGTGGATTTTAAGCTCATGTTTGATTGCATAGTTTGCCAGTGTACTGAAGTGATAAAAGAGCTCGCAAGCTTTATTGCAAATTCGTCAGGAGTCAGAGGAATCCTTGCGAGCCTTTGCTACTCTTTTCCAACCTAGCTTTGAATGATCAAATACATTAGTCATTTTATTGGAACTAGCGAATAACCATATTTCTATTGAAAAGTATAATCTCCTCGCAACACCTCCAATACATGATGCTAGGAATCGTGCCCACCAAAGAGGAGTTTTTGCCAGATCGAAGAAGGAGAAGGAAGTTGCTCTATGGGGCTTGTAACTAGACTAGATTTCGAGAAAGGTCTGCCCAATCCTTTAATGCATTGTTAAGCTGGATCCCATACTGCGTTATAGGAGTAATAGGACATTAGTTCAGTAACAATTAAAGTAATTCAATGAATAGATTTATCAAACCGAATTTAGGACAACTAATTAAATTAGTAAATTAATTTATGAATAATTTTTATACTTGCACACACACACACGCACACAGATATATATATATATATATATATATATATATATATAT
>NEWO01000049.1:1474741-1499628 GCA_003013225.1 Phalaenopsis aphrodite
TTCTTTTGCTCTCAGCCAAACAACAAAATAAGTAAAACTTCCATATTTTGAATGTGGTGCACTCAAAATCCTCACAAATAACCACCTCTTAAGAATCAACAGAATCAGTAAAACTAGCATCATTTTCTCACGCCCATTCAGCTATTACATTCTTAACCATATTATTATATCATTATTCCTTTTAATAACAGGCTCCGCGTGCAGCTCGGGGTGAACATGCCGGCTCAAGCTAACCAAAAGCTACTTCATGAAGAGGGTCCTGATTCTCCTGAAGTTGATCTCTTTGAGGTATATGATGTTGTGCTCTATCTTGGCATCATAGACATACTGCAAGAATATAACTTAACAAAGAAAGTGGAGCATGCCTGTAAATCACTGAAACATGATCCCCTCACCATCTCTGCTGTAGAACCCAAACTCTATTCCAGACGTTTCATTAGTTTTTTGGAGAAGGTTTTCCCTGAACAGATTTGAGATTTACTACAACCTTACTGTATCATGATTCAGTTTGCTGGTTCCTGTAAAAGAAGATGAAGATATTGATTTATTGTTTATTCAATTCAGGTTTTTTTATTTATTTTTATTTTATTTTATTTTATTTTATTTTATTTTATTTTATTTTATTTTTTTTGCATTGGGCCTACTTTATGGTTACTGGATGACAAATAGATCTAGTCTGGTGATTGTAGAACCTGTCCAATTATTGTAATTGTTGTATTTGTGCAATTACCCCAACTTCAGCTGTGAATTTATATTAAAATGACTGGGATTGGGTTTAGGGTTCCTTTTTTTTTTTATAGCATTAGTGGATCAGATCACTGCCATCCAAAAATTGGGTAATTACACAATATAATTATGGAAGTAGTTGGAGAGGGCTTGTATTTTGATCTGTTATTTTCATGTCTTTTTAAGTGTATGAACACTTTTCTCCCATTTTCTTATTGGTAGATACCATGTGACTAGGGCTTTAAATGAGTGAGCTTGAGCGAGTTTAGGCTTGGCTTGTGTTTAACTCGCTCGAGATTGGATGTGAGCAGTGTGTTCGTGTTTGGTTCGATTTATATATTTTTTTCACGTTCGGCTCAAAATTAGCTCGTTTAAATTTAATTAGAAAAAATAGATATAAGATGTTGGATTCGAATTTGCGCCAATTCTGTGTAATAAAAGATGCAGAATCACATGACCATATGATTTGTTTTGATTTAAATTTAGATATAAACATATCAAATATGATAATATATAATGTATAATTATATAAATAATATATATAATTTCTTTATTTTGAGCTAAAACAACTGAACATGATCAAACAAAACATTATTTGTGTTCCACTCGTTTATAATTCGAGCTTAAAAAATTTAAAATCGTGTTTTAACTTGTTAACCTAACAAAGGATTCGAACTCGAGCAACTTAACGATTAGAATACGAGCTTTTTTGATAGCCTTACATGTGATGACAGACTCAGGTGGCACTTATGTTAAAAAAACATTGTGAATAGGCAAAATTTTAAAAACCAACATAATTTGAAATCAATTTACAAGAAAGTTTGGGTAGTCCTGGTTCTATGTGTTCATTTGGGTTGTTGTATATAGACGGTTTCATTGAGGTTACAATGTAAGAAGGCATTTGTACCATTGCTTATGCAAGCCTTGTAACTGCTTGGAACTACATTATCAGAACAAGACATGATACTGGCTTATGATAGCTTTCTCGTTACCAAAATCCAATTTGCATTTGATGCATTCACTTTTTTTTTTTTTTTTTATCAAAAAACAAAAATTCGTGTCTAAAATGTGAACAAATATTACGTCTGGACTCTGAATGTAGAGATACGTCCGGAGTCCAACGAAAACAAGCCACGTGGAGGTGACAGAAAAAAAAAATTTCTTTTAGCAAAAGGGAATATTTCCCCATATTATTCCGTGTTATTCAGATGTTATTGTGGTGGTATTCATGTATTATTGTGTTTTGAGAATATTCTTTGTGTTATAATAGCAAAATAACACATCAATATCACCACAATAACACATGAATAATGTGAAATAACACGGGAGGAATATTTCGCTATGTTACTGGGCCGGATTACAAGAAAACGAGTTTTTTTTTTCTGTTAGCTCCACATGGAGTTGATTTATTGGAGTTCGGACGTATCATGTACAGTTGATTCAAACAAATTAATAATGTCTCATTTTTGTTTCCAATTCAAATTGATCAAATGGCACCAAGTTATAATACCCCAACTAAACTCGAGCATTTTACACTAAAGAGCTGTTTGGTTTGATGTAAAATAGATGTAAAGTAAGCTTTATCCTTTTATTGTTTGGTAATTAACAACTGCAAAGTGAGATAAAACTTCAACGGACATAGAAATTTTGAGAATATGCAAAAAGTTCCATAATAAAACTCTTTCGCTTCACTCGATTCCCACGAATGAATGCTAGCAAAATCCTGCATATAAGGCTGTGAATTTAGCTCGAAGATCGTTAATCGTTTAGTGATTGATTCAAATTTTGGCTCGGATCGAAATAAATGAACCGAGCTACTCGCCAAAATTTTGAATCAAATTTTTCTCGAGCCGATCGCAGTTAATAACATATGATTGTGAATTTAGCTAATTTGGTCGAAGATCACTAATCGCTCGAAAATTGATTCAAAATTTGGCTCCAATCAAGATCTGATTGAAATAAACGAGCCGAGCTACAAGCCAGAGTTTTCAATCGAATTTTTTTCGAACCGATTTTGAGATTTCATGACATGACAAATAGGGCTAATCATCAACGTTACTCGGCATATCATGAAAGGTATGAACTAAACCTTACAAAATTTGTTGGCTCGATTTCAAACAAACAGATTCAATTGTGTGCTGACTTTCAGCATGGTTAAGGCATGAATAGATACATTAAAAATTAGTTAAGGTCATGCACATGAAGCCAAAAATTTATTCTAATTACAATGATGACCATGTTTTTAAGCTAATTGTGAGGGGATAATGGTACTTATGAAAATCATATATATTAAATATATGACTTATATGATGCCATAATCAGCTTTTTAATAAAAGTTAATTAAATCTATACTCTTTTTTTTTATGAGGGGAAATAAACTCTATCTAACATTCAAGATAAACATAAAATCTTGAAATTTTAGTTGTGAAATGTTAAAATATATAATAAACAATATTATTATTCAACTGTTCATGCAGTTGTCACTACCGTAGTAAGTAGCATACGCTTATTGTTACATGAAACGAGAAGTGAAGGAAGAAACTATAATTCTGATTGAGATATCCAACGTCAAATATATCGCTCTAGACTATATCTTGATTCTGCCTATGATTGTGCTAACATGATGCAGAAGAAAAAAGAACATTTTTTCAAGTTATGCAACTAAAAAGATTGCATATCGATACAAGCTATGTGCGTATAGATGAACAAGTTGTTACGTTCCTACAGACACTTTGCTACAGTATTCATAATCGAGTCATGCATTTCAACTTTCAAATATCAGGAGATACTATCAGTAAATACTTTAACAATGTATTATATGCTGTTTGAGAGCTGCAACATGAAATGATTAAGCCTCTGATGTTCTAAACTCCATATAAGATACAAGCAAATAATAGATTTATGCCATTTTTAAAGGTACACTCAAACATAATTCGAGTTACAATTTATTTGTAATATTTCTTCTAAAATAATTATGTGAATAGGATTGTGTTAGAACTATTGGTAAGTGATACACACATCAAGGCAGGAGTCCCTAAGAAGCACAAACCCACCTTTAGAGGAAGAAAACCATATCCATGTTAAAATGTGCTAGTAGTCCTGGACTTTGACTTGAAGTTTACATATGTTCTAGCAGATTGGGAATGCTGAACCCATGATGTGATTGTCCTTAGAAATGTATTAGAAGGAGCTGATAGATTATGTGTTCCAAAAGATATATGAATTAGCCGGCATAAAATTTCATAATAAGTTATATTTGTTAGTTAATATATATTTTTAATTATTATAGGTAAATACTGCTTAGTTGGTGGTGGTTACTCAACTAAAAAGTGTTCTTGACATTTGTTTTCAAGATTAATCAACCAGATTTTCGTGTTTGAAGTAAAATTTGTGTAGCCATCTGAGTCGACTATGAAAGAGAACACATGAGAAAAAAAGTTTACGTGACCGAGGGATCTCCATCCAACGACAAAAAATAGCAAAAGTCATGACCACTGCTATATAACTCACCTTCAATTTGATCAAAATGACACTGAAATGATTCACAACAGCCCGGAACTCGTGACACAGAAGAAGGTGAAGTTCTTGGATGAATTGGTTCTGATACAACACGAGTCGTCTCAAATAATCATCAGTCGCATAATCATTGGGGTCCAATGCTTCCAGCACAATGTCTTCATCGTTGACATACCTCCTGTGAGGCCACAAGGCCTCAATAGAAGACAACACAGAGTGCTCTAATGTCGACACTATCCCAAATGCCTGAGGTAAATATTTTGAAGCAATGTGGGCGCCGAACGAGTGTAAGAGCTGAGAAGAAACAACCAAAGATTAAGAAATAAAAAAGTGAAATAAAAAGGGGCCTCAAACTTATATATATAGGGCTCAAAGTGAGTTGAAACGCCACTAACCGTACCTTGGGAATGTGAATTATGCATCACAGAAAAGAAAAAATAAAAAATTTGCATAAATAAAAAAACTATAATTTAAGGAACAAAAACATATATTTATTCAGACAAGAAAAATTTTACAGCTGGCTCGCCGACCTCCTGTGACAAAACCAAAGATTGCCTCAATAACTCTTAATACAAAACACAACCCTCTAACGTAAACCTATCAACACCATCGGCTAGGCTTGAAATCGAGAGACCGAGCATGCCTCCCTTACGCCGGTCATGTCCATCCGGAGGTTCACAGTCTCCATTCGGAGGGTGTCAGTTCAGTCGGGTGGTGCACCACGTCAACTTGACGGTCGGTGATGATGAACAAAGGTAATCCATATCTACAAATGAGATCAAGCCAAATTAAATTTCAAACCACCTCCACAATGATTCGAGCGAGTGTTTTAGCCTTGATCCACTTTACAAAGTAATTGATTGCCACCAAAAGATACTTTTACTGACCTTTCGATGGAGGAAAGGGTCCGAGGATGTCAAACCCCCAAGTAGCGAACGACCAGGGGCTGGGAATCGGGTGAAGCGTTCAAGCTGTTGATAATACAAAGGTGTATACTTCTGACACTACAAGATTTTCTTCGAAAACTCCTCCACTTTCTTTAAAAGTGTGGGCCGGAAGTACCATTATCGTTGCACCCAATAGACCAAAGTCTTACCTTCAGAGTGACTTACACATTCCCTAGAGTGTACATCCCGTAGGACGTATTGTGCTTCATCTTCCTTCAAACACTTCAAGTACACTAAAGTTACAGACCACCTGAAGAGTTTTCCTTTGATTATGAAATACAACGTAGCTTTGATCTTAAAACATCTTGGATTTGTATCGTGTTATGATATTTTCTCAGTCTCCAAATAGAGGATGTATGGACCGAACCAACTTTTTGTTCCATCAACCATCACCTCTATGGTCCCAGGTTCCTAAATTATCGGTCACGTAAGCATCTGAGGCAACCCACCCAAACGAATGTGTTTGGATAGGATATCAGTGACGTGATTTTCTTCTTGGTTGACATGTTTGATTCAATATTTTCTACTTTCGATCTCCTTCGTTTTGACAAGGTATTTAGCCATTAAATTGTCTCTCACCTCGAATTCCCTGTTGACTTGATTCATGACCAACAACGAGTCTGACTTTACCAGCAAATCTCGAGTGCCTATTTCGTATGCCTAATGAGGCCCAAGAATCAAATTATTGTACTTCGCTTGATTATTTCTAACATCGAACTCCACCGAGATCGATTGATATAGATGTTCTCCGACTGGGCTCATTAAAACCAATCCTAGCCCAATTGTTGCCTGTTTAGATGCTCCCTTAATGTGCAAATACACGTTCGATTATTGATAGGATTTTTCTTGTTTAGCTTCTACGTTCCGAAAAAATCCCGTCAAGAAATCAGCGGTTTCTTGAGCTTTGATGGTTGTCTGAGGGATATAAATGACATTGTACTCATTGAGCTCCACTGCTCACTTTAATAATTGGTTGGAATGCTCCGGTTTTGAGTACAAATTTTAACGGATGATCGGTAATGACCCGAATCAAATGCATTTTAAAATATGGTTGAAGCCTACGAGTTGAAATAATCAAGGTAAATGCTAACATTCTCATAATTGGGTACTTGTTTTCAACTCCTCTAAGCACTTGACTGGCACGATAAATCGAAAATTATTTCCCCGCATCACTTTAATAATTGGCTGGAATGCTCCGGTTTTGTGAGTACAAATTTTAACATATGATCGGTAATGACCCAAATCAAATGCATTTTAAAATATGGTTGAAGCCTAAGAGTTAGAAATAATCAAGGTAAATGCTAACCTTTTCATAATTGGGTACATGTTTTCAACTCCTGTAAGCACTCGACTGACACGATAAATCGAAAATTATTTCCCCACATCTTCTCTGACCAGTGTTGAATTAACACCTCTCGCTCGACTCCAAGATACAAAAGATAGTTCCTCTGGTGGCTTCAAACTTTGAAGCAATGCAGGCGATGCCAAAGAATCTTTCAAACTCTTGAATGCCTCTTCACATTTGGGCATCCATTTGAAATGTTGATTTTTCCTTAGCTCCCTAAAGAACACTGCAATTTGTCAACTAGCTTTGATATAAATCGACTGATCTGTTTTATTCAACCAATCAAATTTTGGACTTCTTTAGTGTTTCGGGGAGATTCCATATCCAAAATTGCTTGTCCTTTTTCAAGGTTGGTTTTTATTCCTTCGGAAGTTAACAAAAAGTCTAAGGATTTTCCGGTCGATGCTCTAAAAGTACATTTCAAAGGATTTAGCTTCATATTAAACTTTTTGTGTTTTGAAACTTTTCTTTAAATCTTTTGTGTTGTTCGACCGATCTATTTTTAACGAAGACATCATCACATACACTTCAACTTATTTTTCTTTTTTGATTGCAAAAATTACATTCATGAGGTGTTGACAGGTCGCCCAAGTATTTTTGAGCCTAAAGAACATTACATAAATAAAAAATACTCTGAGTAGTAATAAAAGAAGTCTCTTCGCATCGATTGGATGCATCTTAATCTGATGGTAGTTGGATAAAGTGTCAAGAAAACTCACCGCAGAGTATCTAACTACTGCGTCGACCAGTGTGTCAATTTTGGGCAATGGATAAGTGTCTTTCGGTCAAGCATCCTTAAAGTCTATGAGTTTATGCTCATTCTTCATATGGTGTTAGCTTTTCGCTTCATCACCATGTTAATAAGCCAGATCGGCTACTGGACCTCTCAGATATAGCCAATTTCCTTCAGCATTCACACCTTCGCTGCTATTAGCTCAACCAAAGTTGGGCTGATATTCAATTCTAGTATCTCCTTTTCAATTGGAGCGATGTAAGCCTGCAAACTTTAGTTCTCTTCTTGCTTTATTTGGAGCAAAGTCTGATACTTCTTTCTTAGCTTCTGCACATTGATGAAGTATGCCACAAAGAGTTTCTTAAACTTAGTGAAGGTCAGAATAATACCAACCGATAGACTAAGAAACCGCCGAAGAGCAGACTCTTTAAGAGTTGTCAAGAAAAGCCAACATTTTATTGTTGTTGATCTACAACGCTTCGATCGATGATTAAAAAGAAGATACATGATCAGTCGGATCATTCTTCCTCTTGTAAGGATCTACATGAGGAATCTTTAACTTGTCGGTGGTACTGCCTCCATGATTTGTCGAGTGAAAGCACCATCTAGGGGCGGCTGGAATGGTGCCTCGACTAACACTACCTATCGGCATAGACTCGGTGATGTCGACATGTTGGGAATCTATTTGCTCTCCGGTCACTCAACAGTTGGGCGCTATCGGATTCTCAAGGGGAATCAATTGAGGGCAAGCTCTATGAGATCCCATCTCCAGAAGTGGTGATTAATAATTCCTTCGAATTATTGTTTCACGAATGGGCTCAAACTGACCCATCATTTGATCCCACAACTCCTGGACTTGCAGTTGAATTTCTTGATGCATAGAATTTGTTGTGAACTCCATTGATGTCGCATCTCTCTGTTACGATTCTCTTTCGTAGTGTGCTTAGCTTCTTGTCTGCGACATGTCCACACTGATCATAATGTTGAATTCTAAAATTTCTTTCGGAATACACGCCCTGAGAGTTACAACTGAGAAGAGAAAAGAGAATAAGTCCACTCATTTATGTCCCAATCTCCTACTTATAGGGTTTTAGGGTATATAGTTATAGAAAAGAGAAATAATAATTACAATAATCGTCCAAATAACTGAATCAACTCGTCTATCGAGTGAAAAATGCATCATAATACAAAATAAATATAGTGTCTATCGAACGCCAGATGCTTCAATTTTGGCTTATCATGTCAATCGACCGCATACATCAAATCGATCAAAGGAAACCAACTGATTACAGTAAGAGATCCGTCTGTTCATACGTTTCTCCGTCAATAGGTTTATCGATTGATTTCACCATGTACTCGATCGACTGCTTGGCTAATCAACACCCGCTCCTTAGCTCGGAACTTCAATTGCCAGAGTCTCCATTTTTATCCGTTCGATCCCTCTGAGATTCATATTGGCATTTTCACATCATACACTATGATCTACATATCTAACACCAAAACATAATATATACACACACATATGTATACCTATATAGATATATATGTATGAGCCATGAAAGTTTAGGGTATTATACATGTAAATACATAGGAATTGGGTGGTGTGCATGTAAATATTCCTAAAAAAAAATCGCCATAGTTAAGCAACTGCAGGCACTTTTAATCTGGCTTCCACCACTTTTAAGAAAGGCAAGCATCATGACATAACTTTTGAATTACATTAAATTTAATTCAAAATTTAAGGCCTAACATTACACTTCCATACATTTGATCAACACAACAGGATAGTTTTCGTCCGTCCGATCAAGTTCGCGATGCCGTCACTCGCTGTAAGCTTACCGCTGCAGTCGGCCGCTAAAGCAATAAAATTTCATAAATAAAAAAAGGAAAAAAAAAAAGTAATAAAGTGAAAAATTAAAGGCCGTGGCCCCCACTCCGCGTTGCCCAAAAGCTGCCGTGACAGCGCTACCAAACGGACGAAGATTAAAAAAAAAATTAAGAAAATAACTCATTTAGAATAATAATTAGACATTTAGTCCATCGACGCCGCACTGTTTGTAACTGAGCGACTGCCTCCTTGGACTGATCACAATGACACAGTCCACTGACACCTAAAAAGTTGAAAAATGAAATTATTAAGATAGAACTCAGTAAAGTTAATTGAAAGTATGATGTTGCACTTGAAATACAGATACATCATACACTCTAGCTCTTATATTCGTGTTACCACTGAATTCCTATGTATTTATTTACATATATGACAACTAAATCTTAAATTTTACATGTATGCTGCCTAATATATACATGAAAAGGATGTGGGTCACATAATGGTATTTTCTATGTAAGATTGATGCTAGTTGGAAAATTTGCGATGGCGGCATGAAAATCTAATGCATGTTAAGATGAAATGAGATAGCTGGCAGAAACATCAAAAGTTTTTATATTGAACGTAGGAAAAAAAGGAAGAGTCGCGGGGTTTTGCCAGTTGAATTCTATTCTTACGAGGCTTATGCTTTTGAGACTCTCCTGACTTCTCAAATGTGTGGAAATATGCAATCAAATTTGGCATGTACATTCTGTATAAAAAAGAATCAGATATCTTTTAACGTATGTACCTTAGACTTTTATCTTCTGAGGTTTGTGTCTTATTAGATTTTTTATTTACATATGTCTACTGAGACTTGTAGTCTTCTGAGATCTTTGATTTACCTGTGTCTTCTGAGTCTTGCAGCCTTCTAAGGTTTTTAATGTAATTGTGTCTTATAAATCTTGCAGCCTTCTGAGGTCTTCGATGTACATATTCATTCTGAGGCTTATAACCTTCTGAAGTTTTTGATGTACGAATGCTTTCTGAGGCTACAGCCTTTTTAGGTCGTCGAGTGGAGACATTGTCAACTATTTGTTTTTATGGAGTCTTTCTAATTAGAACCATATCCTCTACCAGCTTCCCATCAAAATTTGTCTCCTAGGCTCGTCTTATAGGGGCATCATAGCTTCTCATCGAAACTTGTCTCATGCAGTTGTCTTCTCGGGATACTATAGCTTTCCATTGAGTCTTGCCTCATGAGTTTGACTTCTTGGAGTATGGTTTCTTCTTTGTGATTCTTGTCGGTCGGGCTTAACTTCTAGAAGTATGGGTGGAAACCTTGTCTGCCACTACGAATGTTCAACTTTTCCTACACTGTTAGTCAAAGCACGTCCGTTTGACGACTGTAGCCTGTGCTGGAAGAAGTCGATGAGAATCCATAATATCAGAGGTTATTTGTCAAAGCTTTCGCTTAATGCAGTAGCTTTTGATGGAAGAGGTCTATAAGAATCCACTAAGAATTTTTAACTTATCTGAGATTGTTAGTCGAAGCTTCTATTTGAAGACGATTGTTTGTGATGGAAGAGGTCAAATTGAGTCCCCATGAGACCTATTAAATCCAGAATAAGGTGTCAGAAAATCTTTTGTGTTTCTCAAGACTGAGATGTAGCTCAGAATAGATCATGATTTTTCTTAGAAATAGAGTTGTAGTCATACTAAAGAATGATGTTTGACAACTTGTTAGTAACTACTTTTGACTTTATTATCCTCCAGTCAGGGTGTTTTCCACATGAGCTTATAAAAGCAGCTCTTATATCTAACCTTGAAGAGATCTTCCTGATCTAGTTGAAGAAGTTCGGTATGGTGGGGGTGCTTAAGAGGTGTTATTTGGATGTTGCCCCTGGCCTAGAAGCGGTTCTCGAAGTCTTGATGTTTGAATGAAATGTGAGATGACTACCTCAACATAGTTACGCCCGCGTGAATGACCTTTTGAGACTGCTCTAGAGATTACCCCCCACATTGAAGAATGCTTTTTCAAGCGGTACAAAGAAGGTTACTTTGCGAGTTGAATGATGTATATCATTGGAAAAAAAAGTATAAGCTCAACATCTCAGACTCAAAGATAGTGTCAAAGACGACTTAGCTTCATATAGACATTGTTAAACTGATGTGCGTTTGAAGGTCTGCAACAGTATAATATTGAATTATTGTCTTAGCATTGTACTATGATCCAACATATACTTAGATGAAAGAAAAACTAAATTGAGAAATAAAAAATTTTGATGTGAAAAACCTATTAAAGAGGAAAAACCACAGTCTTGCCCAGATGAAATATTACACTATAAGTTACAGGTACAATCTCTTGTCCCATAAGCAGGAAGTGTTACATAGTTTCTCGAGTTATTACGACGTTGCGTGGAAGGACTCGTTGCCATGCGATTGGGAGGTTTCACAAAGGAGAGTGAAAGCTGGAGCTTAAGTGCACCATCTTCAGGGTCGGCGCGACGTTTGGGATGATGAACTACTTCATATGTTACTTCGTGATTTTGCGGCACCGATAGTTACTTTAAATTGTGCTTCATTGCAAGGGGCAGGCGGTGACCGATGGTAGATAGCGGCGAACGGTGAGCATGGTTGATGATGGTTGAGACTACGTGAATAGGGGGTGTTCGTCAGATCATCGGTGCAGGATTCTAGGCTTCAACACCCTCTTCCTTAAGCTTTAATCTTCATTTTGCTCAAGATCTAGTCTCATTTTCAAGAGGGAGGTACGACTCAATTTATAAAATTCATGTTGCAAATAAATAAAGAATCTGGAACACTATGATCAGACGTCCTGAAGAGATCTCATTGATTGAACGATGTTTGATTAACGTTTGAGTACCTTAAAGATGTCAGAACTAAGCGATATTGAGCTCGTTGTATTCGTATTGTTAAAGACGTTCAATTTGACTATAGACTTGTTAAATTTGAAATCCGTTTGGCTTGTCAAATATGCTTGAAAAAAAAAAACATGAAAATGGTTTAATGGTTTGATCTGGATTTGATTGGACTCAGATTGGACCAATCCTGATACCATTGGGTCTGTCTTGTAAATCTAATCAGTTTGACTGTAATTTTACTAAAATCAGAGTTCTGAAAGACTCTCAATCGAAGTTTGAATCTATCTTCTTCAAAAAATTATCTCGAGATTCAAATCATGCCTCGAAATTCATGTTGGATGATGAAAACTTATTGATGACATATCAAATATGTACGATTAGAATGTTATCAATATAAAAAATAAACTTTAGCTAAGTGTTAGATACTTAAATAAATAGAAATCAGGAAAATATGAATGCAATTGCCTCTAATTTTAAATACAAAAACAAAACAATTCAAATCGTGAAAGTGTATGGCAGGAATTGGCATGTTTATGAATATAAAGAATCCTAAGTTTACTTTAAACAAGAAGATTTAAACATTTATTTATCAGTGTCAATGTTCCGAAAATAAAAATATATTTTTTTTTCTAAAAAATGCCATAAATATATAAATTTTCCATAAATATAAAAAAAAAGGCGTAGGATAGCAAACCGCTGCGCGCGCATGATAGAGATAACCCCGCGACACCCACCTGAACCCTAGGTGTGGTAAACCCTAGCAGCCTGATCTTGGCTCCAACATCGCCGGTGACCCGCAGCTCAACTCGATCATTAACAGAGGCGTCGCGCACTAGATCCACCGCATCAGCTTGAAGCACATTGAATCGGTTCACGCTCACTCTCGATTCAACCAGCCGCGTACTGTGCTCCGGCTGCTCAAAACCCGGCACCACCGCGATCCCAAGCGGCACGCCGCGGTACAAAACGTACAAATCCGCCGCGCCGTACTTTATCCCTACCTTGTTCGGATTTACTGCGGTGAACAGCAGCGTAGTGTTCAGCGAAAGGTAGGCTGCCGGATACGCCGGAGGTGGGGAAATCCCTTCGGTGGGGGCGACCAGAAGGTACTCTACGCCGACTCGCTGGAGATCAAACTCGGGCTTCTTGGGGCGGACGGCAAATATGATGATGAGGGCGATGGCGATGGCGAGAAGGGTGAGGAAGATGAGGAGGAGGAAGAGGGAGCAGCAGCAACCTTTGAGGGAAGCGGCGGATGAGGAGGATGAGGGGCCCATGTAGTGGCGGTCAGTGGCTGGCGGAGAGGGAGGAGGTGGGGGATAGTGTCGCCGATCGCCGGCGAGGTTAGTCATTGGGGGAATGCGGAGCTGGGGTTGTGGGTGGGAGAGATTTCTATGGCGCTTCAGCTTTTGGCGGTGGGTCCGCGCATGGTGGGTTGAGCGAGGGTTCTCTGTACGAGTGCGCTGGAGGACTGTCGGGTGTGGCTGGAGGACTGTCGGGTGTGGTAGCGGAAGAAATTTAAGAAACTTACTTATATATATATATATATATATATATATATATATATATATATATATATATATATATATATATATATATATATTACAATAATAAAAGACTACTTAATAATTCAATGTAAACCCTTCTATTCACTATGCACATGTGCACACATAAATACCCTCGTCATCTTATTTTTTCTTTCAGTCCTACGCTCTATTTTTTTGATGTGATTTATATGGAAAATTTGAATTCAAAATCCTAAAAGGTGCGGTGAGCATAGATTAAATCAACAATAAGAAGATGAGCATATCATGAAGAAGAAACTCATATGAGAACATCGCAAATATGGAGTGCATAAGGAAAATTGTGCAAATTAATAAATCCCTAAACTTAGAGACCAAATAGAGGGTCAGTTAGCAGAGTTGACCCATGCGTTATTCGAGGAAAGAGAGCAGGCTCTTTGGAACAGAACCTCCGAGAATGAGGAAAGAGAGCTGGCTCTTTGGAGCAGCTAAGTGGATAGAAAGGCTTGAGGACTCCTAGTACTAAGATATGATGAGTCTACACCCTTGAAAAAATAACAGTTTGGACATATTAAGGTCCACCGCCAGCCAATGAATGTGTTCTCCCGACACATATCTGATGTCGAGCCACTATAAAATTTTAAACTCCCTTCAGTAGAATCATGCAAATATCGGAGTGATCCAATCAACCATATTGCTTCCTTTAAGTTAGTCGTCAACCTTCTCAAGATCTTTGATACACTTATGTATCGGTTGTTTTTCACCATGTCAAAGGACTCGACCCTCATGTGGTTTAATGGCCTCCTATAAGAGTAATCACATCCTTCATCGAATCAAAGAAAAATTTTACGGTGTAGTTTGTCTGCACCAAGAAACCTCACAAGAACTCACTGGCTCTGTGGCATGTCAGGCAAGGATCAAATGTGAACCTTCACTTTTACATCACTTGATTCCAGAAATAAATGCTGGAGGTACAGGATTTGTAATCTACAATAGCACAAGCCACCCTAACTCAATGGTTGAGGAGCAAGTTATTCAAGTAAGCTCTTGGTTTGCAACAACCTAAGAGCCTGTCTGTACTTTTGAATTTAGCCAACAACTACATTGTAATAAAGGAGTATGTTCACCCATCATACCAAAAAGCCGAACAATCCAATCGCCACTCATAGAAAAGAGCCTCAAGAGAGGATGGGTGAAGGCCTAAGGACAGCTCATGCCCTAGACATAAAGACAGTTGGCCGCCTCGTGACAGTAGAGGGACTAATAAAAACCTACTAGAGAGAGAGATAGAGCCAGGTGAATGACCAACGACCAAACTAGTCCAATCCAAGTAAAAGTAAGTCTAGATCATGCTAGTAAATCAATTTTGGAAGCTTCTAGTGCCCAATTAGAAGGTTAAATTTACTTCAAATATGATAAGGCTTTCATCAAATCAAGTGTCTCAATGAGTCAAATCCAACGAGCAGAAGATTGCTTAATTCTGACATCATCAAGGTACTCAAATGTTCATCAAGTATCAACTAATCAATGTAATCTATATGGGCCTCTATATGGGNCATCCGATGAAGTGGTTTGAACTCTTTTCTTATTTGCATAGAGGCCTCTCACAGACTCTGTAAATAGAGTCATACACCCTCCTTGAGATGGGACTTAAGCATTGAGCCAAAAGAAGACTGAAGCTTGGAGGGGTTGAAGCGCAACATCGCTTATGCCCTAAAGATTCGTCGAATACCTCCCGCTCCTGCAGCTGTCGACCACCATCAACCACCACTTGCAGATGATGGCCAATCACCATCAACTACCCTCTACTTGTTGCAACAAAGCTCGTTGTGGAATCAAGATTTGCAGGGTTGTTGAAAACACATTTTATGTTAACTCTGTTTTGCAGAGCTGATGAAGACAAAGGATGGAAGTCACCCTAAATTTACCTTACATGTTATTAGTGTGTGTTAACTTTATTTTGTAGGGATGGACGTTCAAAATAGATGTAAAAGGATGCACCCCAACTAAACTTTTGACAACAACATAAAACTCTAAGATAGCTCGAAATCTTGAGGAATCCACTACTCTTAAGATAGGACTTTGAAATTCCTTTCCTTAACAATGAAATTTGAAAATCTGAAGTCAATTAACAACCTTAATCATGAATTTTCTTAAGCAACTGGTTGTGGGGCTTGTTTTCGTATAAGGGCAACTTTGAAATTCCTTTCCTTAACAATGACATTTGAAATTCTGAAGTCGATTAACAACCTTAATCATGAATTTTCTTAAGCAACCCCCAGTTGATTAAGATCTAATTAACTATAGGAGTTTGTCCTTATAGGAAGAAGCGAACCCCATAACAAGTATAACAACTTGAATCTCTGGTTGTGGGGCTTGTTTTTGTAAGGATTTCCTCGCGGGTGTGTCTCCAGAGTATTTTGAGCCGATCTTACCTCAAACAAAATGCTTTGGAGCTCTTTATACAAAGTCCACTTTACAAAGGCTTTTCCCTATATGTTTTTTTTTTGTTTGACCCCATCATTATATGTCTTAGCCATCCAATCTCTTCTCTCAGTATATCATTCACATGATCAGAGAGAGAGTTATTCGGAAACAGAGGATGTACGACGAAAAACAAATTGGCGACTCCAAGACAATGACACAACAACAATGAGCAACGATGGACAACACGTGACAACACGACGACGACTGACAGTAGAGCGGCGGTGGTGCGTGAGCGGCGATGACCAGCGATTAGATATCCTTAATGATAAAGTAAGATTTTTTATATGTCATGCATATTGTTCAATAATAATATAACATAGTTGGCGAGGTCGATAACCAGACAATCTAGAAAATGACTATTAAATGTTGGTAGTTCAAGAATATAAAATGTTGGTTTTTTTTCAAGTGATAGTTAAAGAGAAACATTATAGGCTAAGCAATGGCCAGACCATCTAGCTTGATTTTTCTCATTATAATTGCTTTTTTTATTCTTCTTAAAAGAGGGGGATTGAGTGATTAAAAGAACGAATATCAAATACCAATGATTAGAAAATATAGAACACGAATCTTTAGAAGCCATCCTGTTAATTGGCAAGAAATTTTAGGGATCGAGAAAATGTCACTTTTTAGTGGGCATTAAAGGAAAATTAATGAACACTTGATGTGTGGTGAATTGAGGTAGCCTACTTGGTTATTCTCTCTATGTTATGGTAGAATAGATGATTGACAAGACTTATATCAAAAGTTCGTGGCTAATAAATGTTAGAATTACTCTTAGGAATATTATGGGCCATATTTGAAAGAAGATAGAGGCTAGTTGACATCCAAATGTCTAACTTATTATTACTTCTTTTAATAATGGACATAATAACTGAAGAAGCATACATCTCACATGAGTTCTTAATGAGCACCACAACACTCTTTTGCATGTGTTTAGTGGCATGCATTAGTGATGTCAAAGGTCAATCAATATTAAGAGGTTTGACTCAATGATTCTCTTTGTATTAGAATAATAAGAATTTAATAAGATTTATATACATTCAGGGAGTAGAAAATAATCACTCTTTGGAATGCATTTGGTGCTAGCAAAAAACACTAAAGGTCAAGCATGATTAGATTTTCTAACACGACCATTCTCCTTAGAGGAAAAAAGGGGCGGGGCATGGATGTAGGAATGCTTACATTAGATCATGGTGGCTGACATCAGAGGTAAATACTTGGCTTGAAATAATCAATGATTAATGATGAACTTCCAAGTTTAGGTAATTTAACTTAGTTGTTTGCCTTTTAGGAGAGTAGCCTAGATGACAAGGAAAAATTTTGCTGAACATCAATGGTTGAAAGACTTTAAATGTGGACAGCTGAATAATATTAAACGGGTGCAATTTCATCATTAAGCAATGAAAAAAATAGTTACAAAATTTTATACTTCTAAATTTCTTTTCGTAGAAGATTTGACTTAAACATCTTGAAGCAAAGCTTATTTATAAATTTTTGGAGTGTGAACACCTTGATCATTTCAACTAAGAACCATGACACTTCTTTTGATGACTTGAATTGATTTCTTAAATATAATACATTTTTTTACCATCATCTTGCCTTTTGTATCTTAAAATGGAATGATATTAGGGTCATGAGATTCATCTCATTAGGATGCTCAACTATAGGCATGCATTTTATTTAGAATCTTTCATCAATCAAATATTTACTTGATATAAGCCATATGCATTTAGATCTACTTATTTGTAATACTTTTGATTTCATCTCATCAAACCAAACAACTGTACTATAAATTTGTTATAAATGGTGTTTAAATGATCTCACATGAACTCTAGAAAATAAAAACTTTCGAGTCATTTGGTCACATACGACAATACACAATAGCCACATCAAATCAAGTATCACTTTTTAATATATAAACATGTGGAATTTGATTTTTCAAGCAATAATAGCTTTCTTAATCATAATTATTTTAAATTGATCTTTTTCATAGATTAATTTTACAATCAAATATGCATGGAGCAATAGTTTCCCTAAACCCAAATTATGTAGGCTTTATCCACTTAACAACCAACATTTTGGAAACAAAGAAAATTAGAAATTTTATGTTTTGAGAAATGATTTAGCTTTATAAAAGGCATCATAAAAAAGATTTAACCATACCAAACCATTTATTGATTTCATTATGTATTGTTAGTATGGTTCCATTACACCGCTTTTCCTACTTTCTATCTAATTTCAATGTTTACTTGGTCTGTTGAGTATTTATTAAAATTGGATGAAAGCAGCCATAATTTATTCATTCAACATTTAAGTTGCGATTGTCCAACGTTAAAATAGAGCCTTAACATCAAATTATGAACCAGTTTTCTTTGTCTAAAACCCATGATTTTGGCATTTATTTAAAAATTTTAATAAGAGTGTACACTAATCAAAGAACTATAACTTGAATAATATGCTCTCAAATTTCTTAAGGTTGAAATTGTAAATTCTAATTTCGTTTATGATATTCTTTTGTAAAGAAAATAAATTTTTTTTATCGATTTTATTAGTAATGTGTATCATTTTATTTTTTTGTATTTTGATTTTGTTGTAGTTGATTCAAATCAAAATATATATGAAGTAAAATTTTGTGGGGTTAAATGATCCGAAAAATCTCTATTTTTTAATTTTGTAAATCACCCAAATGGGATGCTTTATGCAATTATAAATCTCCATTTTTCATGTGGTTAAAATTCTCAATTTTTCAGGTTTGAAATGCCCTAAGAATTCTAAAACCTTCATTTTGTAATAAAGGAATTAAAATAGTGGATTTCTTTCAAGCTAAGTGCTATTTGTTATAACTTAGTATGAGAAACGAAGGCTCTATAAATAATAAGAAAACAAATGGCCATAAGTACTATAAAAAATTTCTCATAAAACTGATTTCTCTTTTGCAAGAGTAGACATGTTGAGAAGAAGCCACTGTTTTATCTTAAAATACTCGTACTTGTGAAAAAAAACTAGAATTTATAACAGTTAATGAGAAATTGTTAACGATCATCAAGATAGGGTTGATGAATTCATCTTGCGTTCGACAAGTTCATCGTGAGTATAACAAGATAACAATGAAGTTCATCATGGTGTTAACTTGATCATGAACTTGACAGTATCACATGTGAGATCATCACGACTCTAACAAAATCTTGAATTTGGGGAGTTCAGGTGAATTCACCATTGGTTTGACGAGTTCACCATTTAGGTCAGGTACCTGTTCGCCTTGTTTTAACAAGTTCGCCATAGAAATGAATTGCTCGTCACGTAGCGAGCTTCACCAAGACTCTGTTGAAAAGCCGGTTTATGAGAATTATTTTGAATTCTTTATTTATCTTTCTATCTTGATTGAGTTCTAAATCTACCCACTTGGACATGTCGAGACATTTATAATCTTTAGTTATTCATGTAAAATTTCAAAGGGCCAATGATTTGTAATATACATATGATTTTAAGAGAGTTTAGGAATAAAACTTCCAAATTATATATACTTACATAGAAATTAATCAAATCCCAAGAGGGTTTGATCACCCTCATTTCATGAAAAACCTCAAGGCAAGCCCATGAGCTGACCAACTCATCTGATATAGCTTCATAAAATCTTCTATCAATGTAAAAAATTTTATTTTTATAATTTCCATGAACTTAGATATATTGTAAGATTTCTTACTGCCCCAAAGTTAAGAAATCCTTTCTCTTTTACTTCAAACTGTATTTCTACCACAATTTATTTAAGCCATGAAACAACAATAATAGCTGCTGTTTATTTCAATGTTTTTCAACATGAAGGCAATCTGAATTTTCTCAATGAGTAGAAGGAAATGAGAAGCTTCCCTTTGTAAGTTACATTCTTGCTTTCAAAGAGCCCATCAACATCACATCTCATTGTCTTTAAATCTTAATGAGCGATCAAATTTACCATTAAATCTAATATACATTAATGATGACAAAAAATTATGATTATTCCATTTAGTAGCCTTCTATAAGACTAGCCCGGTAGAGAGCTGACTTAGAGGGGTAGGGAAAGCGTAAAGTCAAAAGGGGCAACACGACGTCTTCTTCTTCGTTAAAAAAAAAACAACTGATTTCTCCTACCGGAGAATAGGCTAGATAGATTCGATCAGGGAATCAGGTGTGTGGACTCGATCGACAATTCCTCTGCACACTTGAGGGTGCCTCCGTACAATTATGACAATCGGAATAGTTTCAACTTATTCACAAGCATCCGAATTTGCTAGTCAATTTGATTTAGCATATCTTACTTCTTCTGCAGTTCATCTAAATAATGTGAAAAGTTTTTTTATGATAAGAGTAGTTTAACCATGAGAAGGCATGCAGGGGGATATACGTTGAATGAAAAACTAACAATGTAGAAGAACTTGCTCCCTAATATAAAACTTCCCAACTTATGAAAAATTGTACAATCTAATTTGGAGCATTCAAAGAAGTTTAATAAGTATCTCATCAAGTGAATTCTTCATGAACATCGATAAATACTAAAAGAGACACCAAATTTCATATCAAACTATTACACAAGACAAAATAGTCATGTGATTAATGCAAACTATTGAGTTGGTAAAAGCAAAAATATCCCCAACATCAAGCACCAAATCCTTGAAAAAATAGAAGAGAAACAAAGGAAAGGAAGTAAGAAATTATTATTTCTATCATATGTTATATATGTTCAGGCATAAGAGATTTTAGACATAGGGAATGAAATGCTAAGATCCAATAGGTAGAACATAGTAAATTAAGATCTTAATCTTGTAAAGCACAAAACAAAGCTCTAATAATAAAGGAAGGGAGAATAGTTTAAGAGTCGGTAGCTTGTGTTTTAGAACATTAAACTGGACTTTTAAGTAGAACAACAAGTTTTTATCCTGCTAAATGGGGTCGGCTATAATAATTCTTTTTCTCAATTGTGTTTCATTGAGTGTGATATTTTCATTTATATCTAATAAATTAAGTTAATTTTTTAATACAATATGCCCAAGTTTTTTTTAGGTAAACTTCTGCCTTAACATAAGTTAAACCTAAAATATCTACTCTTCTAACAAATGGCGATTAAAACCCCCGCCATTTGTTTGACTGCAGCGTGTGTGGTTCGAGCGAGAGGATTATCGCTCTCCAAGGCTTCTTCGTTGGCGGTTTTTGGCGTTGGCTAGCGGCGGAAGAAAGAAGAAGAAAGATATTGCACGACTCTCCTTCAGTTTACTGCACGACCTTTTCGTGTTCTTCTTCGGGCTTTCTCGGTTTAGAGGAGGAGAAGTGCAAGGAGTGGTTCCTTGCAGCAGAAGGAAGAATAAATAAGAAGACGAAGATTGTTCTCCCTTTGCTTCTTCTTGGTAGCTTGTGGCAGAAGAGAAATTAGGTTTATTTCTCTTGTAAGTTTATCTTCTTCGGTGTATCTCGGTGTAGAGAGAGAAAAAGAGAGAACAACGAAGTGAGAGATCTCTCTTGTAAGTCAACACGATCGACCGGTGTAAATTCCTCAAGCAGTAAAATCCTCTGCAACCCCAGGGACATAGGCAATTTATCGAACTATGTAAATCTGTGTGTTCCGCTGTGTTACCGTTTTATGGTGTGAATTTTCTCGTTCTATTTTTCACTTCATCAAAGATCGTTCCATTATATACATATATACCACAACATACCGACACATGAGGGTAGCGAGACAGAGAGAGAGAGAGAGAGAGAGAGCGCGGGGCATTTTTCAAAATGGATAAAATTGCACCATTCTGATAAAATGGACTTCAACTTGATAATCCTATGAAATCCTTAATGCAAAAAACAAAGAGTGTAAAGTAAAGTGGAGATGAAAGAGTTTCAAGAATACTTTGAAGATCTCCTGCTGACAATCTCAGCTCTAATCTAAAATTTCCATCTACTTTCGTTTAATGTTTTGCAGGCAAGTTTGTTGATTCGAAACATCATCTTATAACAATAAATACATAAATAAAGTTATTAATTAAAAAAAAAACATAATTTGAATAATTCATTCTTAAACATTTTATAATTTAATGCAGCAGAAATTGACTATAATTTTATTTTAATTGGGCTGAATAAACTCTGATTTCTTCGATCCTTCAAACTAAAAAGATATTGTTTTTTTTTTTTAATTTTTTTTTATTTTTTTTTAATTTTTTTTTCCTTTTTTGGAGCTAATGTCAATTGGTTGTTGGCAGATGTAAAACATGTTGTTAAATAATGATTAAACATAATTATCTTAGTGTCAAAAATAACTATACTTAATTGCTTGTTACTTGAGAACTTTGACGTCTTTAAAAATTTTTTGCTTAGGCATAAAAATAATTGCACCTTTTTTTTTCTGATTTGAATCTTGTGTAGTGAGCAGCTGCCGTCACACTTCATGTCTGTTTGGGGCAGCTGGAGCTTATTAAAAAATAGTTATGAATATGCTGAAAAGTAATCTGAAGTTCAAAAAGCAGTGGTGGCAATTACATTTTTTTTTTTTTTTTTGAAAATGTGAGATGCAGCTGGAACACTGCAGCTGCACCTAGCTGGAAACGGTGAGAAAACACATATTTCAATTAAAAAGTTGGCAAAACGCAGTTCACTCAAACAAATAAAACCACAATACCATACCACTGACACTGCACCGCCGCCTCCAAACGGATCATTAAAGCAAAATAAAATTATAAAAAGACTACTACAAATGAGGGTCAAAATAAAAATAAAAAGTTAAAAAGCAAAATAAATAAATAAATAAGCAGCTACAAAATTCCTTCGTTGTGGTCACGCTAGAAAAATTCTCAAATATAACACTGCAAATATTAGTCTTTAAAATGAGATAAAAAAAAAATCTACTTCTAAATCACCAAAATGTGTTCTGTCCTTCCTCAACTATGTGTGATTTCAACTTCCAAGTCTCCATTTGTGAAGCACTTTTAGTATGATGTTGAACTTTTAAACATTGATGCGTCTTTTAATGTAATCGTAGAATTTCGATAGAAACATTAAAACTATGCGTGTTTGTATGGGAGGATGGGTGATCTCCCACGAAGTTATACTAAATGGGCAAAATTGTGCGGTCATGGCCAAAATAAATAATACGTTAATAGATGAGAGATCAGACAGTCACATCATAACGATAAAACAATTGAAGTCTATGATATTGAAGAAAAGAACACCACCAACACTTTGTAACTTAGCTAGTTGTTGTTGACACCCGTTTGAATATCAATGTTGTTTTCTTACGACGTTGGTTCAATGTATTGTTAAAATGGATAAATAAGCAGATATTTAAAACATTGCTATAATGATACTAATTTAGCAATGATTTAAAATGGAGAATCCCATTACTAACAAAATCAAGGCCCGTCTTAGCTTGCCGATAGCATTTTACATGAACATTGTAATTCAAATTCGATTAAAATAAGGGGAATTTATATACTTATGATTATACCTATCTCACACTCAAACTAACATTTTTACAAACCAAGCACCCAATTTATGGACTTCCCCACTCCCCAATGCTAAAATTGATATTTTTGTTCATAGGTTGGGTGCTTGATTTGTAAAAAAAATTAGAATTTGGGTGTGAAATTGGTAAAATCATAACAATTAGGTGCTTTTTATGTAAATATAAGTAAAAAAATGTTGCTAGGCTAAACGTGTAGGATAAGCACATGCAATAAGGCAACCATATAGTTTAGCTTACTATATTTAACTCTATGTTAATGAAAGTTAGCCAGTTATAACACACTTAGGATTAATATATTAAATTGGTACTTGAGTAATGAGAACCAAAGCAATAGAAAAGAGAAGAAATACTAATGAAACAAATCGATATTAATCTCATATTTTAAGAAAATATGTCCTTCAACATTATGAAATAATTTAAGATGTTCATAACTTTTGGCTAATCTTAAACATAATTTATTTGCTTAGATTAACTACGTAATTAATTTACGAGTCTCAATTTATGGAAACAATTTTGTGTATGTCGTTCGTACGTGAGCTACGTATGGACGATGGATGCGATACACCGGCGAAAAAAAAGAAGAA
Organism: Phalaenopsis aphrodite; assembly: GCA_003013225.1. NCBI lineage: Eukaryota > Viridiplantae > Streptophyta > Magnoliopsida > Asparagales > Orchidaceae > Phalaenopsis > Phalaenopsis aphrodite. Next base: position 1,498,769 of record NEWO01000049.1, read on the forward strand.
CGCCTTGTTGGTGTATCGCGTCTGTCGTCTTTATGTAGCTCACGTACGGACGATGTTTGTAAGATTTTCTCTTATTTTTGATGTCTATGTAGCTCATGCATTAATACATACTTTTATTCAATGATAGAAATAAATGATAACATGGTTTCAAAGAGGCTTTTTGTTGGATGTGTTGTGAGGAATCAATTTGGATGGAAAATAGTTTTACAAGTGAAGGTGTAAGGAATGAAGTACTTGATACCACATTCCATTTTACCAAATTTTTATCTCAAGTTCAACAATGTAGAATTAATAAACAATAAGAAAGGAAAATTGAGGGACACATTTGATTCAAACAATATCAACATGAATTTGGGAGGATATTTACTACTTCATTAGAGTTGTGGGAAAAAAAAACACATATTTTAAAGATCTGAAGCAAGTAGTTGAGGAAAAGCGCACAAACAAGAAACCCAAAAAATAGAACACAAAGACTTTAAGTGGAAAAACTTGAGAAAGAGAAGAAACCATGGAGACACACCACACCAAAAAATTCACAATAAAATGAGAAGAAATATACATATTACACTACATTCAAATCCTCTCTACAAGCTTGTAACTCACGAATGCATTCCTCTCTCGATCACGTGAGAGAAATGTAGAAATTTATTCACAACTAACATATACTGCTACAAGCTACTTCGCTCACACATTACCAAGAGATTCCTCCCAATTCTGCATCAAGCACTTAAATGCCTAAAATGTTCAAACTATTTTTTGTCTTTGGATTGCTGGTCTTGAGCATTGATTTTCCGGATGCTTTGTTTTCTGATGCTTCTCAATGTTGCCTTTCCACGTGCTCGGGTCATCAAGCATTTGTC
>NEWO01000049.1:1500490-1520790 GCA_003013225.1 Phalaenopsis aphrodite
AGTGCTACTCTAAACCTTTGATCAAACTTTGTACAACAAAATTAGGCTAGCAATTTTGACTTAAGAAGTAACAGATATATTTAGAATGTTAGAAAATCTAGGCTTAAATCCAACATTATAATAATTAGCATTAGAAGATAATGCATATAGACAACTACTAGATCCTATTAGTGCTTTTTTGGAGTTTATGAATGTTATAAAAAAACAAACATATTAACCTATATTCCAATACCTATAACCCAGGATTGAGAAATCACCCAAATTATAATTATAATAATGGTATCCAAGGTAGAAAATACTAGTGAGGTAGCAACTAACCTAATTCAGTAGGAAATTAGAATAATCAGGGTAATTACAACCCAAGACTAACTTACTCACCTGAACACTTTTAACCCTCAATTAGGAAAATAAATTATTTTTAGAAGAGTTAATAATAAATATAGGGGATAAAATACAGAGTTATGCTGCAGTTATAAAGAACATTGAAATACAATTAGGATATATAGCTAACTTATTGATTTAATAACCAAAATGGATGTTGCCAAGTAATACAGTGGTGAATTCATATGATCAAAATATGGAGCAGGTCAAGGCCATAAAATTAAGAAGTCAGAAAGAGTTTGAAGAAATAATTAGGAAGTAGTAGTTTAGTTCAGAAGTGTTTGAACGAGAGCCTGAAAAGTAGTAAAAAAATTTTCCCATACATAGGAAAATTTGACTCACCTATTAAAAAAGGACAAGAGAGACAAACACCCTCTTTGCCTCAGAGACTCCAAAAGCACAAAATAGACCAGCAGTTCCTAGAAATGTTCAAAAAGCTTTCAATTAACATCCCTTTTGCTAATGCTTTAGAAAACAATACTTAGTTATACAAAATTCATGAAGCAAAAATATGTGGTTTTGGGATTGTGGCCCTAACAAAAGAGTGCAGTGTCATTATTTAGAGAAAACTTTCACAAAAACTTAAGGATCTAGGTAGTTCCATCATTCTCTGTACTATGAGAGAAGTATTTTTTGGAAGGCTTTATGTTATTTAAGGGTCAGTATCAACCATATGCCTTTGTCTATCATTAGAAATACTTGATTAAGAAAAGCCCAGCCTACCACAATGACCAAGCAGTTAGTTGACCATTCTCTTTCCTATCCTATAGGGTAATAGATGATGTTTTAGTTAACATTAATAAGTTTATCTTCCCAATAGATTTTATTATACTAGACATGAAGAAAGATACTGACATCCCAATCATACTATTTAGACATTTTCTTATCACTGGAATGTCAAATATTAATTTACAAAAAGGGAAGCTAACTATGAGAGATTTAGATCAATAAAAAAAGTTTAGGATTTATAGTCTGACTCAATCTCCTACATATCCTCCATCAGAGTGTTGCAGAATTGAGATTTAAAAATTGTAAGAAATTTTGAATAAGGGCTTAGAGAAGAATTAACATAATCAAGAAAATTTCAATTTGCAAAATAAAATTTGATGACTTAGGAAATTCTTTAGGATAATAAAAAATTCGGGAGATTGATTAAGGACTACTTAAATAAAATTAGATTTTGGAGGAAAAAAAAAACTTAAGAGTGATTTGATCATGTCAGGTCGAGGCGATAAAATCAAGCGTTGCTTGGGAGACAACTTAAGTGTTATCATGTGATTAGAATGTATATTTGTATGTGTGTTATCTTTGAGCTTTGATCAGACTGTGAACATCAAACTAAGCGCTTATTAGGAGGTAACTCGATGTATCTTAATTTCCTAATTATTTTTCTGTGTATTTTTATACTTTTTAATCTATCTCTCCAGAGCTATCTACTATTCACTCATGATATCTTGATTTTCTATCTTCTCTTGCTTTGATTTCCTTGATACCTTTTTATGATATTTAATATCTATGTTTTCGTGTTTGTGTTATAATATGTGATGAACATGCTCGTCAGACTTTGAACCTTAACTCAGGTATACTTCATCTTTTAAAAGTTAAAATGGTAATATTTTTGATGTGATATGAAAACTTTGGGTGGTATTACATAAAAGGTAGATTTTGGATGTCAAATAAATAAATACATAGGATTTGTATTATGATACATATATATAAATGGCCCTTCTCAACATTATATCTTCCTCCACATTGCTGTCCTTTTTTGTCTCTTACTACTCTGTCTAATACATAAGTTGTAAAGTCTGATCAGTCCAAAAGAACAGCAGTTTCTTGATGGGAAACAAATGATTTCATACGAATATATTTGACTTCTCAGTCTAAGCTTTTCTCCCACCATCGTTGGCGTAACTCAAAATCCAACTCATTTAAAATAAGAGAAGTAGGAAGTTTTAAGCTGCTGAAACTGCTGTAAATACTTCCACAACAAAGTCATATACATGCAATCATAAACTATTAGAGTTTTTACTTAAAATACCCTAAGAACATTTGAAATTAGAAAGTAGTTCTAGTTCCACATGCAGGATCGAAGATTTGTCCAATCTATAATTAAATATTTACGAAATAAGAATACTGTTAAAATAATTTTATGTCTTCTTCTTAGATAAAATTCATTTCAAAAACAGCTAAATTTTAACGGTTATAAGGGGCAATTACGTACAAACCAGCTGATTGTCACCTTCTATAAGTGCTCTTAAGAGAGGTGGGCAGCCCAGGACATAAATACTGCTTTTCGGCCCTGCACCTAGCCAATGTGAGACTATTTGTCCGTGACATTCTCCTCCACCCAATCACGTGATGCTCTCGTCACGGATCGGCTCCATCGAGGGTCCCACTAGACCATGGAGAGTCCACACACCTGGCAGACAGTAATATGATCTGATAGCATTTGTCACATCCCAAAAGAGCTCTTAAGAAAGGTGGGCAGCCCAAGACTTAAATACTGTTTTTCGGCCTTACACCTAACCGATGTGGGACTATTTGTCTGTGACATGATGCTTGTTTAACTATCAATAATTTGTCATAGACCATTTTCTTCGTCCATCTTTCAAATTTTCGCTCAAATATCAAAATATATGGTAAAACAACGACTCAATATCAAAATATATGGTAAAACACCAACTCATATTTCTCATTTTTATCAGATTATCAATAATTTGATCGTGGCACATGAAAATTTAGATGTTTAATTTATAAATATCAAGATTTCAAGTGGTCTATATATAATTATCCTCAAGAGGATATCATCATATGAATATGTTAACATACTATCAACATAAGTTATAATATAATGGCCAAGGAAATGTAATGAACCAAGATTGACAAAAGGTAAATGATTAAGTGATGGCAGTAAGAAATAATTTTAAGGTTCTTTTATAGATCATCAAAAGGGATATAATGAGCTAGAAGAATAGGGCTGCAGACGAACTGAGCATTCGATAAGTTACTCATAGAATGGTTGGATAAGAGTTCTTTCATGTTTATTTGATTAAGTTATCGAACAAATTTGAACGTTTTTATAAGTACTCGATAGTTAAATAAAAATAAGCTTAAACAGGTTCCACTTGGGCTAACTTATGTTCATTAAGAGTATCATTGAACGCTCGGGTGCACGCTCGATTAAAGCTCAGATAATGCTCGTGGATTAGCTTGTTTTATTGTTCATTAGTAAAATTCATTTAATGCGCGTGAAAATGAGAAAATTATTCCATACGGACACTGCATGCAGAGATGCATGTGGTGTCTGATCTCCACCGTCTATTACCGCAAAGATGTATTTCCCCACTTTCAACTTTTTTTTTTTAAAAAAAATTTTGATTGCGGTGGAGATCAGACACCGCATGTATTTATGCATGTGGTGTACGTATGGAATAATTTCTCGTGAAAATGCTTTGGCAAAGCTCGATTGAGAGATAACTTACATTAAATCAAATTGAAATAATATTTACTAATTCATAAAACAAGATAAGTATATTGAGCTTAATATTTTGATTATTTAACATTATTCTATTATTTAATTATGTTATGCGTAAAATTTTTATAAGATTAAAATGATAATCTTATTAAAAGTAATGTTTGTTTTAATATTAAAATTAATATTTAATTATATGATATAGACATATAGTTGGATTTTTTAATCTTTTTTTTAATTTATCTAAATTTAAACTAAATGTAATATAATTATGTAGTAAAATTTTATTTTTACGGACACTGAATAACTTTTCAAATTGTATGTAAAAATGTGTCTACGTTGGTCCCAAGGAGATCTGAAGATATTGACTACAAGAGTACGATAAAGGAGAGCCCAACGACAAAATAAAAGACTAAGGGCAATCGAGTGCAGTCATTTGAGCCAAAGGCCAGCAAGGCAAAAAGCCTACTGAGTGTAGTTCTCTGAGCCAAAGAGAGTGAAGTCAAAGATGACCAAGCCATAAAATGTGACATAATGATGAAAGGCCAAATCACTCGATCAAAAACAAAACAAAGTGATATCTGAGCCAAGTGAGCTAGTCATGCCGACCAGAAGACAATCAACTTTGGTTGACTAGCAACGCAAAGCTGAGCTGACTAAAGGGGGTTTTCCAACCCAAAGCAAGCTCAGACGATCAAGCTACAAAGCATTCGTGCAATAGGCTCATACTTATAATACCCAGAATATCATGTACAACCCTCATTAAAGCAGAGTTAAAATTGCAATATCATTATATAGTACTTCATCCCTAATAAATAGGGAGATCATTTCATGCATAGTAATCCTATTAGCAAGTTCAGAACGTGTTATCGTAGCTTTTCTTTCCTTAGAATTTGGGCCAACATTTGGTGTGACCTAACACACCCCAACCTCTTCAGAATCTCAGCAACAAAACAACTTGCTTATTAGCCAACCTCTAGAAGACAGATTAGACTATGGCCACCGGTGTGTACTTCGTCTATACTTTTTACGATTGTTATAGCAAAATGGCTGAGGCAGCATAACAACAATCTTAAAAACATCATCCTCTCTGAGGGAAGCAGACAAAGGGTGAATCCTACTCCATCCAAGCAAAGGTGAGGTCTCAGATAGTCCAGATCCCTCCTTTACAAAATAGATTTTGATAGGAGCAACCACTTCATCAACTTGCACTTCCTTGACCTTAGGGGTCTTCATATTCATATTCCTCTCTTCTGTACTTGCCAGAGGTGCTTACCTCAAGCTAGAACCGACTTCAAACATAAAGGTTGTCGGGAAAAGGCCAAATCCTTCTCAGCAATTAATCAAATGACTTAAGGTTGGTTTGGGGCAGCTACAACTTATTGAATAATTTGTTGATAAGCTGATTAAAAATAATTTGCTGATAAGCTATGTGTGGTGGCTATTACAAATTTTTATTTTTTTGAAAAAGCAGGACTGGAGCCAGCAAGCTGCCACCACACCTAGATATGTATGATGTGAAAACGTTGTTTTCTGCGTTTTAAATACACATAAGCTGCTAAAACACAGTTTACACAAAAAGGACAAGTGCATTTTCAAAACGCCACCGCACCAAATAAGCTGCCCTAAACGGAACCATAATCTCATTTCCTTTTACCAGCACGACAACAACATCAGGCTCAATAAGGATAGCTCCAGTAGTAGCAAAAATTACTCTGGCAGCAAGAACAAAAACAACTCTAGTAGTAGCAACAAAAGCAGTCATAGTCCTGACAATGGATTTGATAGCCACAATGACTTCTTTTCTATTAACACTCCCTTCAAAGAGAGGAACTCCTTATTAGGCCTCAGCTTGAACTCTAAAGCAGGCTCAACAGACTTAACGATCCCTGGCTTGACGACAACAATAGTGGCATTCCCCAGCTTAACGTCGGTGTTATCGAATCCTTCTCAAAACTTAATGACTGCTCCACAGACATAACACTCTTGCTGACAACAAAATTCAGGTTATATATAGACACACACACACACACACACACATTCGTACATTTTATTGTTTAACTGAATAAATTAAATAAAATTACAACTTGTTTCATACATGTTATTACACTTCCTTCTATTAAATTAGAATTTTTTTAGTATAATTAGAAATTAAGATGCATTATTTTTAATATTTAATATATATATATATATATATATATATATATATATATATATATATATATATATATTAAAACTCTTGCTTTTGAGGGTCAAGTCAATTTGAAAGTCGAGACATCCAACTTCACTGGTCTGCAAAGAATTGCCCTAAAGTGGAACGAAACTTATGGTTGAAGAGATGTAGTTTCAGACTAGGGATATTGAACCAAATTGATATGACTGGATGCTCCTGGCTTGGGTCAAAATCTGGTGACCATTTCAGATGTTCATGTACTTTCCATCAATTTTTATATATTTTTTTTGAAAAAAAGTTTTGTGTAGTCTTCTAGTTAGATAAAATTTAAAGTTGTTTATTACATCAAATATAATACTTCAAAATTATTAAAATCTTAATTCCACAATTTATGCTTGTTTAATGTCTTTTACATAAGAAATCATGAGTTTAAAATCACAAACTTTCTCTCTACATTCATATGGCCATGCCATGCATCACCTAAGTCATGTGTATGATTTTAAACATACCTTTAATTTTTTTAAAAAAATTATTAAAGGCCATTTTTTACTTCAAAAATTTAAATGTATATCATAATAATTATTAAATATAAAAAAACAACTTAACTAAACTTAAAAATTTTTAAATGTTTAAGTATGTAGTTTATGTTTTCATGTATAAATTTATAGAAGCAAAATAAATAAATAAATATTTTCTAAGCAAGAAAATTCTATATTTAAATTCACAAAAAAAAATAAATGTTTGCTATTACTTGTTATGCTTGATGGTGACTTCTAAAAGACCTTTTCAATTATTTTGAAGGCTTTCCAAATTATTTTTATTCTAAACTTTATTTGGTAATGTTCACAAATAATGAAATAGTAATGTTAGTTATAAAAAATTAAGTAATTTTTTTTAAAAAAATTTAAAAATTATTTGGAAGCAATCAATATATCTTTTCCTTAATTTTAAAAAATTAAGTGCTTGAAATTTTATATTTTTAAATATTTATATGCTCTCTTTTAAAGAAAATGAAAAATATATCTTTTCCTTAATTTAATCATTTTTTCCTTCATTATTCAATTAATTAATTAACATATTATTGGTCCTTAGAATTTGACTTTCATATGTTTTTTTTATTGACCTTTTAAAGTTTAAATTTTCAAAACTCAAAGCTTAAATTTTAAATATCAAGTTCAATTCAAATTCTAATTATATTATTTTGAAAGTTATAAATTCAAAATTTTGTAAATTTAAAATTTTCTTATAAATCTTCTAATTTTTTAGAGAAAAATTAAATATTTAAAATCAAATTTTATTTCACTTAGCTTAGCTTGTTTATGAAAAAAGTTTTAATGAATAATGTTATGCACAATTTGGTATGGCCTCTTAATTAAGCTTGATTAACCATAGGTTAACTTGAGTTGACTAGCTTTTAATTATAATGCAATGCTAGGCATGCATGTATATTTTATACTTCACTTTTTTATTTGGACACTTCTATAAAATCATAAAATCATGACACTTCAAATTTGCCTCTCCATTTGTTTTGTTTAATTTTAATCTATATATGTGTGGTCAAGTTTAATTGATATGGATCAATACATTACATTTTTTGAATACATTGGTTAATGTGCCATTCATGATATGTTAGTGAAGGACTAAAACACCTTCTGGGCTCAAGTTTGTCACATGTCTTAAGATAATTTCTATTCCACTTATGATATTACATGCAACATTATACCTATGGATCTCCATCCTAACAAAACTACTTTATTATGATCTAGTTATGTGCACTTTACTAGGCTCTATTGTAACTTAGTCATTCCTCTTTGGCTTTCTTCAGCATCTAGTACAACAATACACTTTTGACTATATTTCCAACTATATTAGTTAATTTTTTTGTTTCACAATTATCTTAAGCCTTGATATGACATCAACAAATTCCCATCATTCGACATGAATCTCAATGGATGACACTGATCTCAAGACAATCTTTTGAGCAAAAAATATTCAAATCTTGATCAAAAGTCATTCTAAGCTCTGATTTCAACAGATTTATAGTCAAACTGACTGGTTTGATAAGACAGACCCAATTATATCAAAATTATTTCAATCTGAGTCAAATCAAGCTCAAATCAAGTCATTAAACTACCCTTAAAAGTTTTTTGAACATATTTTGAAGGAAAAATGAATATTGAATCGAGTAAGCCTATAGCTAAATCGAGCATCTTCACAAGATGAATCAAATGAGCCAAAGATTGCTCAATTTTGACATCGTTAAGGCACTTAAATGCCCTTCAAATACACTGGTCGAACAAAGCTCTCCAGTCTGTCCAATCAAAGTGGTTCATATTCCTGCATTAATTAAACCTAAAACATTATTAATAGAGCCCCTTGCGAGTATAGAAACTGATTCATTGTTCAAATTGACATTTTCCCGTGTATGACAGCAAATTAGACTTGATACTTGAAATTAATTGTTAAATTAATTGCTCTTAATTTCTTTTATGATTTTTTGCAGATGAGAAAATGAAATACTTAATTGGTTTCATGAATTATTTGATTAATTTCTTAATGGGCCTAATGACATGATGAAATTAATAAATAGACATGCTAGCTCCCCTTGTAATCTCTCTTGGGATTTGATTTCCCAGGCTTCCTCATTGGCATTGGTAACTTTCCAGTTTCCTCTTTTGGTATGTTTTGGTTTGAAGCTCTTGAATAGAGAGATAGAGAGAATAAGAGGAGAGAGAAGAGAGGGAGATAGAAGAGAAGGAGAGGAATTCTTTCTTGTAATTATCGAGGCGATCAACAGGTGTATTCCTCAAAGTAATAAAATCATCTGCAGCTCGATGGACGTAGGCAATCTGCCAAACCACATAAATCTGTGTGTTTCCGCGTTTTCTATTTTGTGATTTTTTTTGATCCGATTTTTCACTTTATTGTAGTCGTTTTTCACAACAACTGAAACAGAGCTCATGTTCAAATCTGAGGGAAAGTGATGACCAGAGAAGATTTGATGACATCGGGGATCGAGAAGTTTAATGACACGGATTTTGATTACTGAAGAATGCAGATAGAGGACTACCTTTATGAGAAGAAATTTCATCTTCCGTTACTGGGAAAGCGACCAGAAAAAATGGATTCCCTGCCAGGGAGTCAGACTTAGAAGATGACAGAACTTTCACTAGGGAAAAAGACATTGCACAACAAGTTTGTGTACCAGGTGAAGACCGCGCTTGATAGCAGTAAGAGGTACATGGCTAAACTTGTTGAAAAGGGCTTTGAATAGATGTAGGATAATGCCCATGTAGTGGGAGTTGTAAGTAGATACATGAGGAACCCAAGAAAGAGCTTGGAGGTAGTAAGTTATGTTAACGATGATATGTCTTCTAAGGGTGTTACTCTTAAGAAATTGAAGTTGTGCTCAACTTCAGCTGGTATTTTGGCATGAAAATTGGGGCTTTGAGTTACAGAGGTGGAGGATATCATGTTTGAAGAAAAGGACAACACAACCAGTCGCCAAGTGGGAAATTTATTGTGAATATGGAAACTAATCCACTGTTCAAATTGACATTTTCTCGTGTTTGTCAAAAAATTAGATTTGATACTCGAAATTAATTAGTAAATTAGTTGCTCTTAATTCTTTCTATGATTTGCTGCAGATGAGAAAATGAAATAATTAATTGGTTTCATTAATTATTTGATTGATTCCTTAATGGGCCTAATGATATGATGGAATTAATAAACAGACATGCTAGCTCCCCTTGTAATCTCCTTCGAGATTTGGTTTCCCTGGCTTCCTCTTCAGTATTGGTAGCATTCCAAGTTCTTCTTTTGGTGTGCTTCGGTTTGAAGCTCTCGGGTAGAGAGAGAGAATGAGAGGAGAGAGAAGAGAGAGAGAGAGAAATTCTTTCTTGTAATTGTTGAGGCAATCGATGGGTGTATTTCTCGAAGTAATAAAATCCTCTGCAACTCCGTGGATATAGGCAATTTGCCGAACCACGTAAATCTGTGTGTTTCCGTTGTGTTTTCAAGTTTTGCGATTTTTCTTGATCTGATTTTTCGCTTTATTGTCGCTGTTTTTCATAACAGCTTGAAGCCTGATAAAGAGCTTGAAGTTTTGAAGAGCTGAAGTCCAGCATCACTCCAACACCGTCGAACCGCCAATCACTGCCAGCCACCATTGACCATTGTCAACCACCGTTGACCACCACCTGTCGGTCCCCATAGATCTCCATCGACTACCGCCCACTTTTTGCAACAAGCTTATCCGTGCACCGACGGTGTAACTCCAATGAGTGTTTATAGTCCTTTCCCGCCTGTGGGGCGAGGGACTGCACATGTAATATCCAATTTATATTAAATTTCTTCAGCTGGGCTAAACCCTGTGGTTTTTTTCATTTACGGTTTTTCCACGTAATAACTTATGGTATCACTATTGATTATTTTTTTTAATCTAAGTGTATGTTGAATTCTCATACAACGTTATGACGATAATTCATTACTTTACCACCCGAATTTTCTAGCACATATATGCATTTGATATTGTTATACAGTTTTATCGAAGATAAATTAGACTAATCATTCACTAACAAACATTACATTATCAAATTACTACCATTCTATATTTAATTATTTAAGCTTAATCATAGCTTAGTCATTAACTATATTTAAAATATAGTTTAAAGCACAACTTGAAAAAGAAAGAGTCTATATTATGTTACACTCAAAATGTTTGAACACATACTAATTGCAACTCTAATTTTCAAAATATGTCCACTTCCACATGTTACAATAACATAAAAAGTGTTTTTCATCATTGCTTTTCCTTCCATAATTAATTAATAAGAAGGGGAAAAAATTACTCAAATTTAAGTAATATTAGCAAAAACATTGACATCCATAAAAATTAATGGAAGGAGAACTCCCCAAGCCTTCAATTGATAAACACCTAAACATCTATCCCGGCAACCAACAGCTTCTCTTCACTGCAGCAGAAGAGCTCCTCAAGCTTTCTAGACCTACACCTTCTCTTCCACAAACTAAGCGCCGGTTTCTCCATCTCTTTCTTATTTTTCTCCGCCGCCGCCACCGGCAACGGTGGATCCATCTCATCCACCACCACCGGCGACGGCAGCTCATTCTCCTCCACTGACATTACCCTCCTTCCCCTCAGTAACGACTTCGTCTTCCTCGTCTTCCTCGTCTTCCTCGTCTTCGTCTCACCTTTCTTCGAAGGAACTAAGAAGGCAGATGATGTCATGATGAAGAAAAAGCGACGGTTACCGGAATTAGCCGGTGGCGGTGGTACGGGAGGCACTACGGGCTTTTCGGGAGCTCTGGACTGGGGAACTTGGCCCAAGCAACTGACTTTTGGGGAGGAGGGATCATGGGCCGGCTGGCGACGGTGACGGTGACGGCGGGGGCGGTTGCAGGAGAAGGGTATGATGCATAGAGCACTGGTGAATGTCATGGCCGGAGGAGGAGGCTTGGATGAGGGGAGGAAGAAGAAGGTGAGAGGGTATTTATTGGATGTGTGGGCTATTGATTTGGTCAATTATGGTGAACGGAGGTTGCGTTTATGTGATGTAACGGAAGAGGTTCTAATTAGACAAAGGGATGTTTGACTATATATATGTACATAATGAGAATAGATTAGTGAAATAAGGAAACAAACATTTAAGGAAAGATAAAAAATAAAAAAAGGGCAAAGAATTTTTTTATTTTTGGTCTTTTAAATGTTGTTTATAATATTACTTTTTTATTTTATTATATGTTTTCTATTGATTTTGATATTAATTTGAATCAAATATTTTAGAACTTTTTTTTTATTATACTGTTTTGTTGATTTTAAGGTATCATAATGAGATTATTTATGAACTTTGAATGATATTATTAATGTTCATTAACGAATCAAATACCAAATTATTCAAGTTTTTTCTTTGACAATAAACTATATATATATATATATAATGGTCGAAAGCTATTAGATGAGTCTCGACCATTCCTTGGTGTGCTAAATATTTGAGTATTACACCCTGCACATGGGGGGATTCAAATTCGTGACATAAGGGATTTTACAAGCTGATCAGAAGCCTTTGAAATATTCTTCTTAAGCATCATTGTCGAGGAAAGCACAATAAAAAATTGTCTTTTTAGTTATAAACGTTGTGTTATGGAATGTGTTGGGTTGTTCTGGTTATGTTTTATCCTTTACGCTTAGCTGCATTTAACGCCACTCAAAAATAACGTGAACTTCTTTCTTTTTACTCATTAGTGGATACGCTACTTATTTTATTTTTTATTGGATTCATGGATTTTTTAGAGAATGAAGTTCTTGTTCTTCCTCTTTGTTTCCTATAAATATTGCTTCCATCATTGTGAAAATAACTGCTTATTGTATGATTAAGCTGGAGGCAAATTCTTGTTGTTTGATTGCTCCTTGCCTCTTACATCCATTTTCCTGCATGCATGCGTCACATTACCTATGCATGAAGATGAGTTACAAATACAATGAATGCCTCACATTTTGAACTTGTGCAATACTAGGAGAAATTGAATTGCTTCCTTTGTTTCTCATGTCTTGATGTCAATACCTTGGCAATTAAGAGTTTAGGAGTTGGACATGTGAATACATGAGAATTGTTTCTGATTTATATAAATCTTCCTTTTTTTCGTTTTTACCTTCCATATTCTCTTACATTGACACTGATTTTATGGTGTAATATGTTTTCTTATTCTTCTGTGGAAATTTAACTGCTAAGCTAAATATTAACTCAATAATTTAGCAACCAGAACTTTAGTTGTGTATAAACATCAAACTAGAAAGGTAGCTTTATATATATATGAGCGGAGACTATTATATGAGCCCCGACCATCCCTCATGCGCCAAAAAAATAGAGTATCACACCCTACACTCGAGGGAAATCGAATCCACACCAGAGGAGACTTACAACTGACAAGCAGATGCCTGACCAATTAATATCAGTAAGCGGCACATATATATATCTATAAACCAAAACAAAACTTGCAATAGCTTCTTAGGAGTATTAAGTTGTGGAAGAGATAATAACAACAACAACAACAAGTGTTTATCCCACTAAGTGGGGTTGGCTACATGAAATCTTTTTCTCCCCTGTGTCCTATAGCGTGTCACATTTTCATTTAATTCTAATATATTGAGATCATTTTTTATACAATTTTCTCAAGACTTTTTAGGTCTACCTCTACCTTTCTTAACACAAATCAAGTTTAAACATCTATTCTCCTAACAGGATCATCAGATCGTTTTAAGCTGCAATAAATAACTCTAATCTCTTAAATCATCACAATAATGAACAAAAAATGGAAATAAAAAATATTATATTTGAGCAACATTGCTTGTAGACCTTAACTCACTGTACTTATTTTTGGTTGGTTTCTAGCTTATATTTAGGGCTGTCAAAAAAGCTCGTTGTTCGCGAACAGTTCGTGTTCGGTTCATAAATGAGTTTGTGTTCAATTTGTTCGATAAGTAGACGAGACGAACATGAACAAATTTTTTTCGTTCGGTTAGTTAAATGAACCAAACACGAACAGTGATGCGTTCGTTCGTGTTCGAATCGTTATTGTTCGAAATATAAAATAAATTAAAATAATTATATATAAAAAATTTATGATATTCAAAAATTAAATTTTATAAATTATAGTATATAGTAAAATAATAATAATAGTATATTAATATACTATATTAGTAATATACTGATATATATATATTATATATTTATACAATATAAGTTATATAATTAATTTATATATATTAATATTAAGGATGTCAAATTGGCTTGTTGTTCGCGAACAGCTCGTGTTCGACTCGTGTTCGGCTCGTTCGTTAAGAAACGAACACGAACAGTGACCTCACGAACAATTTCAAACACGAGCTTATTTCAAACAAACTAAATTTCAAACGAACCAAACACGAACACAAGCTCTGTTCGTTCGTGTTGGGTTCGTTTACACCCCTACTTATATTCCTCTAGCTTTTATCACTTTCACTGAATTTCAAGATTAACACATAATTTTGAATTACTTAACTGAAATTAATTCTTTCATCTTCTCTGCTCATTACAATGGCAAATGTATGTGTCTTCCTTCATTCTTAGCAAATCTGCTTTTCTTCTATATTCTCCATTTTCTTCCCTGTTTTCCTCCTTCTATTGTATCAGTGCAGCAAAACTACTACAACCATGGATGACTCAAGCTCCTGTGTGTTCAGCGACAACCTGGCGTCCCTACGAACCGAAGAGCAACCAATGCTCCATTCCCTGAAGTTTCTTGTATCCAATGTCAGAACAGTGGTTAACACCTCACTGTCCATCGACAACCACTCGCTGTGGAAATCACAGCTCGCGATCGTCATCAATGCCAATGGATTCGGCAGGTCTATCGACGGATCAATCCCAAAACTTTTGGCGACCGTCACTACAACAAATGGTGTTGCACGTTCCAATGTTACCTATCGAACATGGCCTCTGTTCAATTGGAATTTTTTGCTGCAGTTGTGCTATCTGCCATATGCGCAACCGTGCTATCCCATGTCGTCAATCTCGACCGCTGCCATGACAGGGACAGCCCTAGAAAAACGCCTCCAAGGCACAAACAGAACAAAGGCCATCCAGCTAAAAAAAGAGCTCCACAATGTGTCTATGAAAGGCGAAACCATGAATCAAACCTGATGCAAATCATGGTGATAGTTGATAAGATCTCTGCCTCTGGATCATCACTTGACACGGAATATGTAATTCTATTCATCCTTGAGGGTAATACAGCAATCGGAACCTCTCTGTCTCCAATAAGCCTGGAAGATCCATATTCCTTACTCTAAAGTGAGGAAATAAACCTCTCAAATGATAATAGTGGAGAACTGTAGCAGATTGATAACTACTCAGCTTTGTACTCTCAAAGAGGACGAGGCACAGAAACATGCCAAATTTGTCTTACTCCGGATCACCTTGCTCCTCAATGCTGGCATCGTGGTAATTTTAATTATCAGCCCAAACAACTCACCGAGCACATCGCCCTCACCTCGGCAACAAAACAAGAATGGTATCTAGATACAGGAGCTTCAAATCACCTTACTGTTGACCTCCAGGCTCTACAAAATTTCGAACCTTATTCAGGGCAAAAACAAGTGTTTGTAGGCAATGGAAACATGGTTCCCATCCAAATCAGCAGCCAAGGACTCTTCCTACCCCGACCCGTAAGCTTTTTCTATCTAAACTTCTTCATACTCCAGAAATCACTCATAATCTGATTTCTATATCCCAACTTTCCACTGATAACGATTGCATTATTGCATTCGATGCATCTGAATATCAAATTAAGGATTACAATACTCAGCAAGTCCGTCTTCAAGGCCCTTGCCATGAAGGACTCTATCTTATATCCATCTGCAAGCAAGCCATGCTCTCACGAACCGCTTCGGTCGACGTCTGGCATCACAGGTTCTGTCATGCCAATACTGTTGCTCTTCGTCTAATAGCATATCAGCATTCACATCTACGCATTCCAAATTATACTTGCTTTTGTAATTCTTGTACCACAACTAAACAACATAGATAACGGTTTTCCTTATCTAGTAACCACAGTTATCTTCCATTAGAACTTATTCACTCTAATGTATGGGATCCATCCCCACATATTTCTCATCAAGAATTTCATTTCTATGTAATCTTATTGATGATGCCACTAGACATACCTGGGTGTTTCGTATGATCTACAAATCTGAAACTATAACTCATTTTATTACCTTTAAGAACCAAATTGAAAAACAAATTTAGCACTCACAAAAAAAAGTCTTAAGAACCGATGGTGGGGAATACACGAACCAACAATTTGATGAACTCCTAACCAAACACGACATTATACATCAGTTCTCATGCCCATACATACCAAAACAAAATAGTCTTTCAGAAAGAAAACATCACCACATCCTAGATACGACTCGATCCCTCTTTGCTGCATCTAACTTACCATTTACATTTTGGCCGGATACGATCCTAAAAGCTGTATGTCTCATCAACAGAATGTTGTCCCGCAACACTCAAAATTCCTCCCCATATCAACTCCTTTGCAAACAATCACCTGCTTATGAAGACTTGAAAGCATTCAGATGTGAGTGCTTTCCCTGGATTCCCCCACACAACCAAAACAAACTTAACAACAAATCAGACTCATGTGTGTTCATAGGCTATCCAACCAACTTCAAATGCTTTAAATATTTCCATCCATCAAGTGGCAAGATTATTTTATCTCGTCACGTCATCTTTAATGAACTAAACTGTCTCTATAAACACACCCAGACATCAGCCACTTCTACTCCAACGTTTGACTCTACACCTCCTCTAACACCCATCCCAACGACCTCTCCCATACAACACCCAAATACTTCACCCCAATCAGGCTCTCAACTGCAAACCAGAGCTCCCTTCATCACACTCATCCATTCCTCCAACAATACCACAGTCCTCTCCACAATCTTCACACACTACCATTGGAGAACCCACACAAATCCCTACCCAGTTATCACCCGCATCTCAATCAGCCATAAACATTTCTTAGCCATTTCCTCCAGTCATATCAAATCATCCAATGATAATAGGATAAAAAACCGGAACCCTTAAATCCAAAAACATCTTCACACTCCAAGACTCCATTCAACCAGAGCCTGAACCCCTTACCTTTACCGAAGCGCATTCCAATGTTCATTGGAGGCAAGATATGCAAGTAGAAATGGAAGCTCTTAAATAACAGAACACTTGGAACTAGTTCCATGCCAATCAAATCAATCTATCCTCGGCAATAGATGGACATATAAGATCAAACGCCACCCCGCGGGACAATTAACAAATATAAAGCTTACCTCCTGGCAAAGGGATACAACCTACACTACATTGAAACATTTAGTCCAGTGGCTCGACACCCCACCATTCACACTCTTCTAACTGTTTCCACACTTGTCAATGGTTAATCTTACAGTTAGACATGTCAAACACATTTTTCACTGTGATCTTCAAGAAATCGTATACATGCACCAACCTCAAGGATACATTGACGCAACCAAACCCAATCATGTATGCTTATTACGGAAAACCATCAACGATCTCAAGCAGTCTGCCGTCAATAGTTCATTACATTCACCAAACATCTCTACAAGCTCGGGTTTTCACAAAAGCCAAGCTGAACCATCTCTTTTAATATACACACATAAATCAACATCCATTTATCTACTGTTGCATGTTGACGACATTTTGGTAACAAGAAACGATAGCAACACAATTAACTGCATGCTGTCCAGCCTCAAAACAACATTTTTCATGAAAATCCTTGAACCGGTTTCAACTTTTTCGGGCATCCACATTCAATATTCTGGTACTGGTCTTTTTCTCACACAAGCACACTATGCATATGAAGTTCTCAAGAAGGCTGGAAAGGAAGACTACAAACCTGCCCCCAATCTTATAGTTTCAACACCATCGGTTAATCCAGAACTTTAGCAACACTTCACCAATCCTTTTCACTATTGCAACATCATTGGCTCCCTTCAATACTTGACCATCACAAGACCACATATAACATTTGCAGTCAACTCCTTAGCACAACACTTCCAACAACCACTTTACTTACACTTTCAACAACTCGAGCGATTACTTCACTATATCAAAGGACGACTATGGTCTTCCGATACAACCAGGGCCTCTTAGTAGCTATTTTGACTCCAGCTGGGCAAGTGACCCCAAGGATCACTGATCATTTATAGGCTATCGCTCATTCCTCGAAGCCAATCTTATCTCATGGTACATGAAGAAACAACACACGACCGCTAGATCCTCCACCGAAGTCGAGTAACAAGCACTCTCCATAGCTGCCACGGATGTCATATGGCTACGACGATTGCTACGAGATCTACATGTTCCCATTATGTCTCCAAACATCATCCACTATGATAAAACCCCCATGCTAGCCATCACTCGCAATCCTGTTTTTCAGTCCTGCATGAAACATATAGAGATTGATTATCATTTTATTAGTAAAAGATTACAATCCCAGGAGGTTGATCTAACAGATATACCTACCAGTGATCAAAGAGCAGACATCTTCACCAAGTCACTATAAACATCTCAGTTCACCCTTCTTCGAGGCAAGCTGACACTTCAATCAATTAGCGTTAGCTTGAGGGGGACTAATAACAACCTTACTGGACTCAGCAGTAACGAAGTTTCCTCTAACACTTAATTTGATATTCCTACTTTACCATCTAACAGAATTTATCAAGAATATTCTACTTGCGTTATAAATGGTTGTACTGTAACCTGCACTGTTGAATTACTTGCGAGAAGTAATTCCCTCATCTTCTCAGCTAATAATAATGGCAAATGTATGTATCTTCCTCTATTCTTAGCAAATCTGCTTTTCATCTATATTCGCCTTTTTCTTCCCTATTTTCCTCCTTTAAAATACCATCAAACTCCTTTGTATTTACAGATTGTTAGGTATGACTCATATACCATATAAGGGATAGATGTTGGAACGAAGAGGAGCGGAGCGGAAGAATCTGTCCAATCGGGAGAGTTTAATTATGTGGGTTGGGGGTGCAGGGGCAACGCCCTGCGGTACGATATATGGGTAATTTGGTAATTATATGTTGTGCTTCAAGGTTTTCTCTAGGGTTATATATATGTCTATTTATAACACTAGGTTATTTTATTTTGTAGCTTGGACTCTTTTCTAGAATTGAAAGAAAGTCGCAGCTCTGCTCCCGAAAATGTAGGCATCTTTGTCGAACCTCGTTAAATCTGTGTGTTCTTCTAGATTTGTGTCGACTCTATTTTTTTCGCCCTGATCTCTCAACAAGTGGTATCAGAGTGAGGTTCTAGGGCAGGGAGAAAAATATCGGTGCAAGGAAGAGGAATATTTGGCAGAGGAGTTCGACGACTAGGGTTCCACGATGAAAGCTTCAGAGTTTTTTGTGGCTTCGGTGAATTCGGTCGAGGCAAGGAGTTTGGCGGTTTGGATTGCGATAGAGAGGCGAATTGCGGCATCTCGGATTCACAACGCATAGGGATTCGCGGCAGACGGAAGGTGTTCGCGAAGGGGCTTCGGTTGCGAGCAATTCGGCGGGTTGACTGGCATTCGCAACACAGAAAGACGAATCGCCGTTCTTCTACAAAACTTCCTTGCGCGACTAAGCGAGAAGGCAAAGTTCGCAGAGGAGATTGCGAATAGACAAATTTGCAGGTTGCGAGGAGTTCGGCTTCGAGGAGTCGAAGAATTCCTCAGAGTTTTTCAGTTCATGACACAGGAGTTCGCGACGTAGGAGATCGCGAGATCAGGCGCAGGCAGAAGCGGTTCAAGCAGTGCTCTGTTCGGCGCGGGAGGCAGTCGGGTGGCGGAGCACGGGAGAAGAATTGGAAGGGTTTCAGGAAATTGTCGTGGAAAAGGAAATTCTTGTTACTGCACGTGGACAAAAGCGAAAAAGGAAATTCTGTGAGGCGGAAAAGGAAATATCAGAGAAGGAAATTTTCTTAAAATTATTTATCTGGGAAAGTTAATTAAAGGAAATACTTAATTAAGAGAAGGTTAATTCAAAAAATTTAATTAAGGGAATATTTCAATACTTTTACGGAAAGATTCTGTTGCTTTTTCGGGAAACATAATAAAGAGAAAATTTCAATACTTTTTTTATGGAAAGATTCTGAGCAAGGAATTGTAGAAGAATTTGCAGAAGAGTTTGCTGCATGATTAATTTCAAATGGCAATTTTTGTGCAAAATTCGAGGTGTTAAAGTTCAATGGAACTGATAACTTCGGATTGTGGCTAACAAGAGTAAAAGATCTATTGGCGCTACAGAGAATCTTGAAAGCTTTGCAGGCAACGAAACCAGATGTCATGGGGGATGGAAATTGAGAAGAATTGCAACAACGAGCGACAGCAACCATACGCTTGTGTCTGACAAATGAAGTTATGTATCACGTGATGAATCTAAAATGTCCAGGGGATGTATGAAAGAAAATGGAAACTCAGTTTATGTCCAAATCTCTGACGAATAAATTGTAACTGAAGAAAAAACTGTATGGGATGAAGATGCAAGAAGGTTCTGATCTGGCATAGCACGTGAATAACTTTAATCAAATAATCACATATTTTTCAAGGCTTGATGTGAATATTGAGAATAAAGATCAAGAAATGATTTTGTTGTGTTCATTGTCTTCTTCCTATGAACACATAGTGGCTACTATTACATATAGGAAG
>NEWO01000049.1:1521970-1546334 GCA_003013225.1 Phalaenopsis aphrodite
TTGATGCAAAATCCAAGAAGAGCATCTTTTTGCGCTCTAAGAAAGGTGTGAAAGTATACAAGTTTTGAGATCTAATTGCAAAGAAGATGGTGATAAGCAGAGATGCAGTTTTTGATGAACGGTCCATGTTGCAGTGGAATCAAGACAATGTGCAAGGGAACAGTTCCAGTTCAGATGCAGTGCAGATGGATTTAGAACAACATCCGTAAACAACTATGAGAGTTGAATGTTCAAATCTAACACCTGGTGATTCTGTTCCAGATGATCTGCAGAATTATAATTTATCTAGACACAGACAGAGTCGCATCAATATAAGACCTCATAGTAGATTGGATTATGAAGACTTGGTCTCTTGTTCAGTTCTCATCAGCAGCGATGATCCTTTCAGTTGTGGGGTACGTTGATTCAGACTATGCAGGTGATTTGGATGACAGAAGGTCTACAACTAGGTATGTGTTTACTCTTTGTGGAGGACTTATATGTTGGAAATCAACAATTCAGTCCATTGTGACATTATCTACAACTGAAACTGAGTACATGACTGGAGCTGAAGCTGCAAAAGAAGTCTTATAGCTTGCTAGGCTAGTAAAGGAACTGGATGTTGAGCAAGGTGGAGTTCAATTGCAATGTGACAGTCAGAGTGTTATTTATCAGGCTAAGAGTCAGGTGTACCATGCGAGAACCAAGCATATTGATTTCGGGTATCACATTATCAGAGAATTGATTACTTTTGGTGAGATACTGTTGCAGAAGGTTCATACTGAAGAAAATGCAACTGATATGTTGACCAAGCCAGTTACTATCAACAAGTTCTTACATTGCTTGGACTTGTTGAATATTTACAGTTATTAGACAGCATGGTGGCCCATCTCACTTCAGTGTGTAAGAAACTCCATGATGTATTTCTCTCAAGGGGCTGGATATTCGCGAAGATGGAGATTTGTCAGGTATGACTCACATACCATATAAGGGACAAATGCTGAAATGAAGCGAAGAACAGCGGAAGAATCTATCTAATCGGGGGAGTTTCGTTATGTGGGTTGGGGTGTGAGGGCAACGCCTCGCAGTAAGGCACATGGGTAATTTAGTAATTACATATTGTACTTCAGGGTTTTCTCTAGGGTTATGTATATGTTTGTTTGTAACCATAAGTTATTCTATTCTGTAGCTTGTACTCTTTTCTGAAATTGAAAAAAAATCGTCGCTATGTTCCCAAGGACGTAGGCATCTTTATTGAACCTCGTTAATTCTTTGTGTGTTCTTCTGGATTTGTGTTAATTCTATTTATCTTCGCCCTAATTTCTCAACACATATCTAACACCTAACAAGTGAAATACATCTTTTCATACATAGGTAAGATAGAATATCAATAATAATCGAACTATATATGTTAGATATATAACTACACAGGAATTCAGTGGCATGTATGTCAATCTTCAGTACAATAACCTTTCAAGCAAAATTATATTTTGCTAGAAGAATAAAATAAAATACGCAAAATGTGGCTTCAATAGAACAAGCTCTGATGCAAAACTAGAACTGCATATACAAATAATTACAAGCACGAATATAATATTAATTTGATAAAGCTCATGTTTAATATAATCATTGCTCCTTATTATCTTTTTTCGCAAAATATGTTTTTGTGGCCTTTTCCACAAAATCTATTTCTCTATCATGATAATTAACTGATTTTTGCTCACTTCGTCAACCCTTTCAAAGAAATTGCAATCGACTTTAGTTCTATTTCTCGGCGTCTGTAGAATTTTCTCTCAAGGTTCTCATCATTTTAAGAAGTGAATAAGTTACAACAAAAGTAAATACAATGGTCTTGGGAGCTCTTTGATCCAACTGAGCGAATCAAACTCATTTTGCAAATGATGATTTCACTGTGAAAAAAATGGATAAGGAAAATGAGACTATTTAGCAAGGATGAAAATGAGCTATCAAGGCTCAATTTACATATATTAGTTTACAAAAATGATTTTGCTATGTTTCATGGCTAAAAATCCCAAAATCACTTCAATTTTTTCTAACTACGAGAACATGTAAATAGGTATATCATTTATGACATGCATATTAGACCATCCTTTGAACAATAATAAATCTTTTAAATATATTTATAATTACATCCATAAAAATCAAGGGAGTTTCACAAATGGAAAGAGAACTTGATGTTTGTAATGATAGGTGTTGACTTGGTATTGGGAAGAAATTTTGATAACGAACAAAAACATTATGAAATAAGAGTAACAACTATAGTTGAGCACCAATATTCTTATAGATAGAATAATGGGAAGTTCAATATGCACAAATCTACATATCTTTTATGTCGTTGATGCATAAAGAATAATACTTTTTAATCACGAAAAAATTAAAATAACAACATTTAATCTGACTTTTATTTCAAGGCAAAGATGAAAAGTGATAAAATGGGTGTGTTTAGATATAAGAATACTAGTTATTTTTCAAAATAGTTGAGCTCATGCTTAGCACTAAGAATCAGCTAAAGGTATGTTTATAGTAAAGACTCAATCAATTGCTTTATAGAAATGATCAATTCATTCACATCTTAAGTATAGAAATGAACTCATCATTTTTTAGAGATTTCAAAAGAGTTTTGAAGTTTAAAATCAATGTTGATTTCTACAAACATTCAACCATATTGAAAAATCAAGCTCAGTCACCTTTTTTTGAAGTATGTTTTCTAACTTAAAGCAACCAAATGAGCCTAAGAACTAATCAACATGCCAATTAAAATCATCATCCCATACTGGTTTCTACATATGTTGACTTTCTATCATCCACAAAATCCCATGAATCGTGTATTGATTCAACATGAAGATTATAAGCACAAAATAAAAAAAATTGACATTTTGATGATATTGATTTTTATAGCCAACCAAACGCTTAAATCAGAATAAGAAAAATCAAGTCTAATTGCAAAATAAGTGCTCTATGACACATTCACTTTGATTCATAAATACATAAACTATGACAGCTTTTGCAGGGAAAATAGGATTGTGAAGAGATACACTTCTATAGAGTTAAGTGGGAAGCACTCACACAATAAAGGAAGTAAAAAATACAGGGAGATGCTCGAGGAAGAGAAAAAAGTGACTTGCTTTGAGGAAGAGCTAGAATTGACCTACTCAAAGTTGAACGAGTGGACCCAACTTCAGTGAAGGGTTAAATTTATGCTGCAAGGATATCACTGAAAAATGATGGGTTGATTTAGTGTCGTGGGCTTACATAACGATTAGGCCACGGGATCGATGATAAGGACAATATTGCTAGCAAAGCAACAAGCTCTAAGGATGAGGGGTTGATTCACAAAGGAATAGGAATAATGTGAGGCAGGGCTTTTGTTTTGCATGTGATAAGTAAGCTTCATGGCTATGAATTTAGGCTAGGATTTAACCTGAATGATAAGATCACTATACAATTATAATATGTCAAGATAAGTATCTTTGCTTACAACATAAATAGCAATCAACTGCCATTGACTCCAACCCACTATGTTGTGGCGACGGAGAAGATTTTTGCAGTTTTCATACATATATATATACAAATGTATTTCTAAAAACATTAAAGATGAATGTTAAGCTATTACTTTGTTTATTCCTTCTGTTATCTTCTCTTCTTCCTTCTTGTTGCTATTGTATTTGTAGGCTCTTCATGGTAACAGGGTTTCTTGCTTCACAAACTTACTCTTTTCATTAATTTCTCATTATCATGGAGGATTCAGCCAATCTGCCATCAACACCAATCAAATTCTTATACAGACGGGCGATATAGCAATTCCTCGATCACTGATGTTTATAATATCCAACCTAAAACACTTAATAAGTATCCAACTAACAAATGAAAACTACTACGTATAGAGCCTTCAGATCCTAAAAGGTTTCATTACAAATGGCTTTGAAGGTTTTTTAGATGGAATCGGTATATGTTCTTCCCTTATAATTTTCCATTCGCACGGCAGTAAATCCCCTAGCCATAAATATCAAACATGAAAATTGTTGGATTAGAACTTATATTCTGTTGTTTGCTCCACCATATTAGCCTCTATTCTTCCCAACATTCTAAACCTCCATTCATGTTCTGAAATCTGGAGAAGTCTTGACAAATGCTTTCAACGAACAAACAGATCAAGGGTGACTCAACCTAAAAACAAACTTCACAACATCTCTATGAAAAATTAGACAATTTCACAATATTTATCCTCCAAATAAGCCAAAAATAAATTACGTTGTGGTTACTGAATCATACATAGATTCGGGTGACATCAGGCTTCACATCTTAAGTCATTTATCTCCTACTTATCAATCCTTTAAGAAAACTATGTGCACTAAACTTACTCCAATAAGTTTAGATTACCTTTATTTTTAACTATTTAGCTAGGAAATTCACATTAACAATGAACAAATCAAAGATACTCCTTTTATAGATCCTTTTCTAGCTTTTCTCACAACCAAAACACACAGTTTTTCATCCAATTGGGGATGGGGAGGCTACACCATTGCAAAGCTTCAAGAACACCATTACAAAGTGGTAAGAACAATAACACTATTTTATTTTGTCAAATCTGTGGAAAGAATGGTCACTCTACAACAAGATGTTGGAATCTTTACAACAATCAGTACTCTCTAGCACCTAATACAAATACAAACTCAGTTGCATTCCTCGCCCAATAGCTACCTTCTCCTTCCATCAAAAACTTTCTTCTCAATAGTGAAACTACAACTCTTATGACAACAGATGTTAACAAAATTCAACACCCCAAACCTTATCAAGGACATGATGAAGTTTTAATCAACAAAGGTTCCTCACTTCCAATTGCCAACAACAGTCAAGGGATTTTACCCACACCACACTTGAACCGTAAGCTTCTCCTCACTGTTCTCCTTCATGTTCGAACTCTCTCACATATTATACTCTCCATTCATAATTTTATATCTAAAAATAATTGTGCAATTTTCTTTGACCCTAATGGTTATCTCATTAAGAACAATTCGACCAACCAAGTTCTTCTAAAGGGTCAAAGCACCCGATTCTTTATCATCATCCTCCACCAATAGTTATTTAGATCTGTTCAACCTCCAAGCATCATTGTCACTCCAGACTCGGTCACTCTCAGGCAACAATCATCTCAACATTATAAATTACAAACAACTACATTAATTCTTCCTTTAGTTTTTCTTTATGCCATTATTGCAGCATGGTCGAGAGCCATAAATTTGTTTTTCTTTCTTCAACTAATCAAAATTACAAGCTATTTGAATTACTTCACAGGGATGTATGGGGACCTTCCCCCACTCCTTTTATTAATGGTTACTGCTACTATGTTTCTTTCACTGTTGATTTGTCTTGGTTTGTTTGGGTTTATCTAATGTATACAAAAGACGAGTTAGCCACAAAACTTACTCATTTAATATTTTTGCTGGAAATACAATTTCATGCTGACAAAAAAGTCTTTGATCTGATAATGGAAAAGATTAATACTAATCACACTACAAAACTTCCTCCTCAATAAAAGTATCATTAATCAATTTAGCTCGCCTTACACACTACAACAAAAAAAGTGTTCTAAACATAAACATCATCATCTCATTGAGACTACTAGGACTCTTCTATATGAAGCCAACTTACCTTCTAAGTTTTATCTAGCTACTCTTCTTACCTTCACTTACCTTATTAATTGCTTACCTTCTCCAGCTACTCATAAAAAATCTCCATTTGAACTACATAGAAAGCCACCCATCTATTATCAGCATGATATTTTTGGATGTCTATGCTTCCAATAGATTTGACCCTACAACTCCAATAAACTTTCCTTTAGATCCACTTCTAGTCTCTTCATATGCTATTCTCCCTCTCACAAAGCTTATCATTGATCCAACACCACCACTGACAAAATCATAAGCTCTCATCATGTAATTTTTGATGAACACATCTTTCCCAACTCCACATTCTCCTCAACCTCTACCTCACCCTCCTCAGAATCTAATTCCTCTTCTCTAACTCTCATTATTGTTTCTACTCTAAACACCAATTCTTAAATCTCTACCTCACCCGCCAATCCCAAAATTATTCTAATGATTGAGAAGACCTCTACTACTCTTTCAATCTCATATTTTACACAGCCCACCCAACCGAATAACTTATCCACATCTCCTCTCATCTCAAGGCATCCCATGCAAACCAAATTTAAGATTGAGAACATCAAATCAAAATTTCTTTATTCTCTACACAACTACAACTCTCAACAACACTCTATATGCATACAAGCAGGCCTCCAAGCACCCTCATTAGCATCTAACCATGTCTCACAAATTCTTAGCACTACTATTTTAAGGAACTTTGAACATGGTTCCCCATCCTACTAATCATCCTATCCTAAACAGTTGTTAGACCTACAAAATAAAATACAAACTTGCTGGCTCGGTTGATCTTTACAAATCTCGTCTTGCTGCCCAAGGTTACAATCAGGAGTATGACATTAACTATTTAGAAATATTAAACCAAGTTGCCAAAATTCCTACTATCTGCATTCTTCTCAGTGGCAACACACTTCAACTAGTAAGTCCTTCAGTTAGATATCAGCAATGTCTTCCTTCATGGTCATCCACAAATAGTGTGTGTGTGTGTGTGTGTCTATATATATATATATATATATATATATGCAACAACCCATTGGTTTTCAAGATGCTCAGCACCCGTCACATGTGTGTCTTACATAATTCTATTTATGGTATGAAGAAAGCACCCAGAAAATGGTTTCTTAGCTTCACATCTTATTTTCAAACCAAAGGCTTCAAAACCAGCACATTCTACCCTTCACTTCTATCTCAATTTCATGATAACATTCAAATTCGTCTACCTATACATGTAGATGACATATTAGTAACATGCAATGATATCCCTTAGATCACAACTCTCATTACTGAAATTCAGCAAACATTTAATCTCAAAAATCTGGGACCAATTTCACATTTTCTGGGAATATAAGTCCATCACACAGCTACTGTTTTCTTCCTTAGTCAACAATAATATGTTCATGAAATTCTCCAACGGCTTGGCATGAGCTCCTGCAAATGAACTTCCTCTCCTTTCTCTCCAAAGTATCTTGTTGCTCCCACTGCAAAATTTTATTTTGGAGACCCTAATATGTTTCGTCAAATTGTGAGTTCTCTCCAGTACTGGACAATCATTAGGTCTGATATTGCCTCTACAATCAACTTTCTCTGCCAATTTATGCATAATACTCTTCTCAAACAGTTTAATTTTCTCAAAAGATAACTCTCATACCTCAAAGGCACAACACACTTTGTCCTACCAATTTGTAAAAGGCCTCTCCAATTACACTCTTATTTAGATTTTGATTAGTCTGTTGATCCAACCAGTCACAAATCCACTACAGGTCATTGCGCCTTTCTTGGCCCAAATCTCATATCTTAGAGTGTAAAGAAGCAACTAGTAGTTATGAAATCTTTAACAGAAGTTGAATACCATTCTCTAGTTGTGGTAGAAACTGAAATTATCTGGCTTTGTCGCGTTCTACAAAACCTACAAATTTCAGTTTCCACTCCTATAGTTCTACATGTGATAAGAACTCAACAATGGTTTTGGCTAACAATCCAACATTTCATGTTATAGCCCAACACATTGAAATTCATTGTCATTCCAGCAGGAACACATTCAATCCAAAAAGATCAAGGTACTACATATTCACTCTCAAGATCAAGTTGACTATGTCTTGACAATGGCACTCTCACTCCCTCGGTTTCATCAACTTATACATCATTTAACCATCCAACCATTGGTTGATCAAATTGCAAGGCAATGATAAGAGTTCTATATGGAAAAAATCCTACAACTCAATGGATTTAACCTCGAGCCGTGGGATTTAAGGTTGGTAAGGGCGCTTCCCGGAAGAAGGAAGATATAAAGTTACCTTCCTATATGGTTTTAGGTAGGAGCAAAGTGAAAGGAGGAGAAAGATGAGAGTTTTGGAGTCTTTGTATATTGTGATCCCGTTGTTGTCTTTCGCAACTCTATTATGAGGGTTCTATCACGAAACAGATGGGTATGGGTGAAATCTAGCAGACATGTGTGTGTGTGCGTGCACGCGCGCGCTAATAAATTTATTTTCTTTCAAATTAATAATAAATTAGAAAGTTTTACATGTAATAATTTAAAATTAATTCTTGAATAAAAGAGTATTTTAAAATTTAAATTATTTAATAAAAATCTATGTAATTCTTATTTAATACAATTAATTACTAATTGATTAAACTTAATTTATTGTTTGATGAGAAATTAGTTTAATAAATTTATTTAATAATAATTAATTATTAATAATCAGAATTAGAAAAGATTAAAAATTTAGTTTAATTAAATTTAACAATTAATGATAATCATAATAAAAAATAATCAAATTTTAATTATAATTTTTTTTTATATCAAACGTAGCAACATTTTAAATTATAATAGAAATTGTCAAATAGTTAGATAGAATTCGCTAAATGTGTTGTCTAACAATTTCTTAGATTTAACACTTCAAAGAATTACTATATTTGGATTCATAGGAGTTGTTAAATCCCATTAACTTGAATCTCATTCGTTGTCATAGAGCCCCTAAGGGTTTCTGCTTGATAGAAGGAAGGAGCACTCATAGAATGTTATTTGTGATGGTAAGAGATAATATAAGTGGTAGTATAGTAAATATTATGCTTTATGTGCTAGAAGATAAATTCCTGACTCGCATATAAGTGCTTAGGGTAAGTCTTTGAATACGTATGACTTTAACGGGTCTTCACACTGGCCCCATCCTAATGATCCAAGGGATCTATAGGGTGTCACCCATGATGGATTTTAAAAAGAGTTGGCCTTACGTATGATCTAGTTTGCTACATGTATATTTTAAAATTATGACAAATGTAATAAGTAGAAAAATATAAATTTTTTAGTTTTTAAAATATGGCCATTAAATACGGACCCATAACATGCAAGATGACACGAGTTAGATCCATTGTATCTTTAGCACAGTCATACTCGTGTCAATCTCGATGTTTTAACTCATATTATTTGCTAGGATCGACCCGATAAGCAATGCATGTTAAGGCATCACAACCAGCACGGGTTCACTCACCTAGTTGGATAGCTATCTATACACACGTTCAATGCAAATGCAAACAATCATACACCAGAGTGGTGAGGGTGAGTGCGTCGTGGAGGCAGTGACTCAGAAAGATTGGTGTGTCATGGATGCAGTGACCCAAAAGGGTGGGCGTACTGTGGAGGCAACAATAAAAAAGAATGGGTGTGTCGTGGAGATAGCAACCCGAAGGGAGGGCGTGACGAAGATGGGTATATCGTGTAGGCAGTGAATCGAAAGGG
The DNA here is from genome assembly GCA_003013225.1 of Phalaenopsis aphrodite. NCBI lineage: Eukaryota > Viridiplantae > Streptophyta > Magnoliopsida > Asparagales > Orchidaceae > Phalaenopsis > Phalaenopsis aphrodite. Next base: position 1,531,373 of record NEWO01000049.1, read on the forward strand.
TGGGTGTACTATAGAGGCTGGGACCCAAAGGATAGATGTGTCATGGAGGAAGTGACCCGAAATGGTGCATGTGTCATGGAGGCAATGACTCAAAGGATGAGTGTGTCGTGGAGGCGACGGCCCAAAGGAATTAGTGGTTGGTGGAGGCAGTCGCCTGAAAAGGTGTGTATGTCGTGGAGGCAATGGCTTAAAGAATGGATGTGTCGTGGAGGCAGTGACCCAAGAATATGAGTATGCAAGAGGTGTAATGACTTCAGGGGAAATTATATGGCATTCTAATGTGTTGTCATAAGAAAGAAGTGGAGTAATTCTCATTGGAGGGAATTATAGATGGGGGAGACTATACGCAAGCTGGCCTCAACACGGACACAGTGGTGTTTAGGACGTGTGTGCAAAAACGATCCAAGCATGACTCAAACGTGGAGGACTATGGAGATGAAAGATGATATGAAAAACAGAAATGTGAGTGTGCACTAGTGCAAGTGCAGGCATTAATGACATGGGATGTCATGACACAAAGTTGTCATAGAGCAAACGTGTGGAGTGACGTGTCGTTGGGAGGAGCAAGTACTCATCGCGAGCATATGATGGTATATGCTTAAAGATTCATGATAAGGGTGCTAATGCAAGTGATGAATGTATTAATGCAAATTCATGCAATCACACATTATGCAAGTTAACTTGGTTGTTCAACCTGTTGGGTCGACCAGAGAAGTCAACCTAGGGTAACATAGCTAACGGGCTTAGTCCGGCTAAAGTGGTGGATTGGAACGATGTGATTGGTCGACCCAGCCATGGTGGCCGGTCAGAACTAAGTGTTCGATCGACTTAACTACTAAACCAAGGTGGTTGATCAAAACTAAGTAATCGGTCCACTAGGTCTGGGTGTCTGAACTAGCCAAAGTGATCATCAACCAAGCTGAGGCGGTCGATCAGAACTAAGTGTTCGGTCGGCGGGGTCGGGGAAGCCGGTCAAGTCAATGTGCAATGCTAATAAGGTCAGGGCGGTTGATTGAGACGAAATGCTATGTCGATCGGGTTGGGTCAGGATAGCTAGTTAAGGTGATGTACTATGTCGAGCGGATCGAGACAATGGGTCGAGGCGATTTGCTATGTCGACCAGGTCAAGGTGGCTGGTCAAGGCGATGTGCTAGTGTGACAAGCTTCACGCAAGGCACGTGTCAATACACAATACATCATGCAATGCGAATGATCATAATCGATAACAAGCCACACTCATCTAACAATCTCACATAGGCATCTAGGTTTTAGTTCTTGGATTTTAAGCATAGTCACCTCTGACTTTGATGAGGAAACATGGAGAACTCCATTCTCTGATTTCTAGCAGAAGAAGTCCTTCACAGTTCATAAGGCAGACTAGCTACAAAGTTTTTTTCTATCCTACGAACCTCCCACAATCTTGTAGAATAGGCTAGCTACAAAACTTTTCCTATTCATCAAGATCCAACTATGGGAAGCGCCAAAGTTGTGGAAAATTAGAATTTTAACCCACTAAGATTTAGGTCTAAGGCTTACAATGGGAAGTCACTCGACTTCGTAAGGGATTGAACACGAAGATGATTTCTATCATAGAGATTTCTCTAGGAAACAAACGATTAATCCAAAGGCGTGTGGTTGTGCCAACTAGTGTCGGTCGGCCAACTCGCTTCATGTGGGCTACAAAAGGCATGTGGTCGAGCACACTAGTGTTGGTCGGCCAACTCACCAACGTGGCATTTCTTTACAAAGGATGAAGCTCTCCTAGTGGTAGAAGAGATGGAGACATTCTGGTGAAGCTTTGGTGAGGTCCGCTCCATTATTTCTCCAAAAAATGAAAAAGCTCTCCTTTAGAAGGAAACTTAGACAAGGTTCCAGTGAAGTATTGAGCTCCGACGAAGTCCCGATAGTGCTCCGACGATCCTTCCTAAGCTAGAATGAAGATCTTCTTTAGTGCAGGAGAGGACACCTTGCTTTCTTGCTAGTCAAACTCTTCCTCACAAAAATCTCCTCACACACTCCAATGAAGTTATGGTAGAAGAGGAAGGAAATGAAGGAAGAAGTAGAAGTTGGGAGATAACCAACTCATGAGTTTCTCTTTGAGGAAGATGAAGAGTCTCCCTCCTTTTTCCTTACTTGAAGCTGCAAGCTCTAAGAAAACCCTAAGCTCCTTAAGGAAGAAGAAAGAGTTCTCTCTTGTGCTTTCCTTAGCTCTCCTAACCAGTTAAAATCTCAAAATGAGGAGGAGACTTGTGAAATGAGGAAAAGAGGAAGCTTAAACGAACCTTCCCATGAAAAATCTTTAAAGTTCCCCTTAATTAAGCCAAAAATGGCTAATTAAGAGCACTTAGAACATGCCAAAAAGGGTTAATCCCCCAGCCTTTTCATAATCCCAAGGAAATCTCCCCAAGTCTCAGAAGGGCTTGAACATTAAGCTCTAAGTGGCATGCCTCCCTTGGGCCAGCGCGGTCACGCCGCTCTAGCCGCAGGGAAACATGGTTACATTGACTCATTGGCATAATTATGCTAGGCTCATTGTCTTGCGGCATGGTCATGTGTCTTTCTGGCATGACTACGCCGAAGGCAACCTTTGCGCAAATGTTGGGAAATCCGACGTGGCCACACCATCCTACTGCGTAATTATGACATTGACTCTATCTTGTGACATGGTCACGCTGCCTTTGGGTGTGGCTACACTGAGGGCTGCTCCCTCAACACTTATGGGGAGGGGTTAGGCGTGGCCACGCCTGATTTTGGCGTGGTCACTTTAGAACCTTATAGGTCATTTTTTGCGACACGAAAATCTCTTAATAACCAGAATGGACCACACATGCCTCAGAAGGATCGTTCGGCTTCCCCTTGAATGGGAAACCATCACGAATCAGAGGTAGTCACTATCGGGCACAACTAAGATGGAGTAACCTTAGTCCGGAGATGGTGTGCATCTGGTAACATCTCAATGGACTTCTTGAGCTACGAGAGGTCACGCATGAATGTTGTGCCCTCCCACAACATCACAGGAGTATCGAGTCTTTGTGACATCAAAAATCAATGCCAACACCTAGCATATATGAATTTACCTATCATTGTCATAATAATATCTTATTTCACCTAACATGTATGACCTCACTTATCATTATCATAATCATATCATGTCTCACCTAGCATTGTCATGTAACCTAGAATATTTGGCTTCATCTAACATTATCATAAATATATCATATCACCTAGTATAGGTGACTTCATTGTAACATGTGTGTCATATTTATCTCAACACAATCATCTCACCTAACATGATTGTGCATTTCATAACTTTTTTTTGCATTTCTTGCATGATCATGTCACCTTGAAAGATAATGCTTAGCAAGCAAATTATTTCTATCTCTATATATTATTTGATGTGGTACTTACAATTAATGTAGTATTCACACTTAATATTGATTTTAGTACTTTAGATGTGTGACACGATGTTGGTTGTAATGTCTTAATAATTAATTATTGCAAGTATATCTTAGTATTCAATTCAAATTATTGCATTATGATCGATACTTTCATGATTGTGCTAAGGATCTAAGAGATCTAGAATATTTCATTTTGTTTATTTAGACATGTATGTGAGGTCATATTTTTAAATAAACAAATGTCCTTGTATTAGTACTATTTATCATCATATTTCAACTATATTTTAAAGCTAAAGCATCTAGTATTTTGACCATATGCAGATTTGATCCTTAAACTTATTTTGCTGGAAACTATCATTTTCTAATGACTTGTTTTAGTTTTCTTGGATGTTTAAGATGGGGACAGTATTGGTGACCCCATCAAAATAATACACATTGCCTCAGCCTCACACTCCTTGCACATACACTTAGGTGTATGTTATTAGGGTACCTTCTATTTTTTATGCTTGCTTAGAATGTGGTAGGCTATAGTTAAGGTTTTCATGTCTTGCTATTATTTTTTTGGTCGGCCTCTAGCCGAACATTTTTTGTGTGTATTTTTTTATGTGTTTATTAGTGTGAGATCAGCGCATTACCAAGTTAGAGGCAATTTTCTTATGGAAAAACATGGCTAACAGAGAAGAGCATAGTGATTTAAACTATACTTTTTCTGCAACTGTTGTTTATCTCTCCTCCGATCAAATATTGTTTATTATACATTGCGTGAGACAAACCATGTTAACTCTTGATTGTAGATCGAGTCTTTATTAGAATTTTTATATGTACCTTTTTCTTAGATATCATAGGTTGCAGTCTGCATTAATAGTAAGGTACAAACTTGTGTTCCCAAGGTGCTTAATATATGGAATCACATTGAGAGGATCAGAAGCATCAAACCCATAGCTCGTACCTTAATTGTAAGTTCATATTATGTATAGAAATTAGGATCGAGTCTATTTATATGGAGCCTGACTGTTATCCTATTGTTTCTTCTATAATATGTTGACGACCCAGCGACCCCGGTTTGTCGTTTATTTTATTACGTGGCATGTTTATTTTCCCTTGCATAAAGTGTCAACTTCTCGCTTTGTTATGTTTGTGATTTGTCAGGGCTCTATTGTGTTTGCGCTCAAGCTCACTGGGACAAGTTTTTTTTTCTAAATAAATTATAATATAAAGATTTATTTTAATCAAAATTTAGGACTAACATTTGTATCATTTTAAACGAGTATTTTATTTAATGCCTTACTTTTCTTGTATGACCTTCATACCTGATTTAAAATAGTTTTATATTGCACAAGCTTAACCCAACTCATATAAACAGAGCCTCCACAATAAGAACTTCTCTAGATAATTGCATTGTATTTGCATATACCAAGGATGAGTACACTTGCTCTTCCAAACTGACTGGTCAAGCATATGTTTATACACGTATGGGTTTGTTTAGAATGACTTGGGTGTTAAATGTTAATAACTCTCAATTTGAGTTAACTACTTCTATGATCATTATTGGGCTCTCAAAATGGCCTCGATCTATTAAATCCATGCGGCCCATTTAATATTTGGGCTTCCATGTGGCTTACAAAAATTGAATATACACATTATTATTATTTTTTATAATAATTTTATTATTATTATTGTTTTTTTAATAATAAAAAAAAAAAAAAAAAGTATATGGATGCAGCCCAGCAGTCTTTATCAAAAGAAAGAACACCGACAAATACCATCCCGACTGCACCCTACGCCCGCTGCACGACGCAGAGAGCTCGCCCTCCATGTCTCCCCAATTTTAGTGGTAGAGCACTTACCAGCACTAAATTTCTCCAATCACGTAATTCCACGTGCCACAAACGCACCCAAGACCCCACCCACGTGACCGCCCTCTTCCGAAATCAGGCCCCACAACTTTTTAAGCTCATTAATTCTCCACTGCTTGATATTAACCGGTCAACAGATCCGGGAAAAGGTTGCTGTGCAGTGCCAAAGTGGCGCCATTAATTGCAGGGAAGGGTTTGGACTGACAGATGTCCAGCCCTTATTTCTCATACATCTCTCTCCTTTTCTTATTTGCTTGAGGTTGGAAGGGAAGGGGGGTGCAATGCATTTATTTTGTTCAAATGTTTGTGAATGTGAGTTGTCCCTTTTGATGGAACATGTTGTCAATTTTATGTAGCTGGTTTGATCTTTTTTTTTTGGGTGGTGGAGGATTCCTCATGGAAATACTATGTGTATGCTTGTATTGAGATAAATATGAGAAAATTTAATGTGTTCAATTATTATATTGTTGGATGTTAAGTTGTCTTTTGCGAAGATACTCCTAGAGGGTTGGAGCGGAGAGGAGAGAGGGAGAGTAGAACAGATAGAGAGTTTAGGGGGAGAAGTTATTTATTTATCTTTTGATCTCTTATTTATAGGACATAATTATACAATTATGAAAAGGAATGAACGATTATGGGAAACGCTCTAAATGCAATTAATGCACAAATTTGATATTGGATTTGTGTTATAATTTGAGTGAAGTATAGCGGCTATCAACTGGTAGACATGAGAGGTTTGGTCGATTGAGGTGGTTGGTTGCATGAAGATTGCTCCCGTCGAGGGAAGTCGGTCGGCCAACTCATTTTGGCGGTTGGTTGCATGAAGATTGCTCCCGTCGAGGGAAGTCGCTCGGCCAAATCATTTTGTTTGGTTGATCCTAAGAGATGCCCAGGTGGTTGGGACCATAAACAAGGTCTGTTGAATGGATCTGTCGACATTATATGTTGGTCGACTCAACTAAGCAGTTGGTCTTTAGATGGGTTGGTTTAGATTATGTTTTTTGGTTTGAGACATCATTTGTTTGGTCATCATCTCCAGACGTTTGATCCATTCGAGATTTAATCTGGCAGATTTGGCGCATACATATTAGCTCCCCAAGATTTCTAGTGACAATTGTGATAAAGACAAATAAATTATTAAACAATAAGTTTCACCAAAATAGAAAAAAATAAATCAATAAATAACTTTCCTTTGGGTTTTGTGCTTAGTGCGCCTTATGAAGAATACCATAGGGTTGTCATTACATCCTTAACTGCCAACTCTTTCCAGACAATTGTGAGACATCATGGCTAACGATACAAAACAGAACGATATGCTGCCCAATTTCTAGCTATGGTAGGATTTCAAGTCTCTGTCTCTGTGATGACTATAAATATTGTAATGAAAGTGAAATGATTGAAACTCGAACATGTGTCGGCTGATCAAGTCACCTCATCTGAGGGTCCTGATGGGCAGAAGCCTAAGTAGCCTCACCAGGAAACCCTGGCTCTTGGGCCTAGCATGGGAGTGATTATTGAGGGTCAGAGGACCAGTTTGCCGAAGGTGTCGAGGTTGGTGAAAAGTGGTTGAAGGGATCGGTCATCGTCAGCTCTCCCCAAAAACCACCTCAAAAAGGTGAAGGTACCTTGTTGTGAGAGAAAGACGAACTTCTGAGCTCTTTCTCTACAAAGAACAGTTTTTTAAGTAAAAAGTTTCTTCAATTTTTAATAATTCCTTGACATTATCTTGAATGCAGAAAAGTCAGTCAGGTCGAAGGACCACGAAGATGACAGACCATCGAAAGATATTGTCGAACCCACTTTTACTATTGCGGCTAGACCATAAAACATGATCGTCGTGCCTCCACCATTAACCGATGCAAAGGGGTATCAGCCACTTGATCCTTTGCTTTGAGTCGTCCCATTTTTCCGACATCGCTCGACCACTTTAGTGGCAGGAGCAGTTAGAGTGGAGACAATTTTCCTCTGTATTTGCAGAGCGGCAAATGAACGTGGTCTGTCCTTTGGCGAGAGCGATCAGTTTTTTGAAGGGAGCAGTCAGAGGTTCTATTGAAGATCTTGTGCTAGAATTGTTGGCCCGTCTGGAAACCATGGATTCAGAGGTGGTGGCACTGCTACTGAAGGTTGCCAATTTGCAAAGCAGGAGTGGTTATGATGCGTGAACTAGGGACCCTCTATGAGTTGAGCAAATCAGATTAGACAAAGAGTTGGTGTTCCCAAGGATAATTTGAAACGGTATGCCTCAACTGAAGCCTCGGAAGACCCATTTACTAAATACTTCAAAATTTTATTTGTAATAAAGCAATATTTAAGTAAATGTGAAATGATGTTAGGCGTGACACATATCATTATGTGACGTCTCTATTTTTGCATCTGCCTTATAAATAAGGCAAGAGAATTATAATTTGAAATATTTTCCATGCGGATCAATCAAAAAAGTTGATTGGTTGTAAAAAGTTAACTTTTTTGTCAATTGACTGATATGCATTGGTTGGTTAGTGTGTTCGATCGATTGGATCTTTGCCTCAATCATGTTCATCCCTTTCACTTGACATGGATCTTGTCATTGCCTGTGAGAGTAACTCCTAAGGACTTGTCTCCAGTATAATTTATATTATAACCTTTCACAGTTCTTGTCACCAACCATCTCCAGAAACTTGACCTTCTCAATTATAGACATTTGGGTTTGCAAAGCAAGGTAATGTAAAATAAGTCAACTAGCCCATCGTAGTCGACCGTTTTTGCAATTCACACCTTTTTTGTTCATTGTACCTATATTCGTTGTGTTTTTGAATTGGTCGCCAAAAAAGTCTGCCAATGCACTCGATTGAATCGATTTTGAGGGTTGGAAAATGACAGTGAATGCTACAGTGGGCCCGGGGTATCGCTTTGTCCCTTGACCCCCAATGGGTCTGTATTAAAGGTTGCATTGATTATGACGTGATCCTCTTTTTTCCTCTTTTGGAAAATCTTTTGTTGAGTTGTTTTATCTCGACATCGACTTATCTTGTCATGGTGGGCTCTTGGCAGCTTTTGTCGAGCGAATCCTATCAGAATCGTTGACCTCGCCCTCATATAAAAAGGGGGAGGAGGCCTTTGCTAATGATGCTCATAGTCAATCAAGTTTAGTAGGTTAGTATGGAATGTAAGAGTTCTTTCAACTTTTTGTGTAGTCAAAAGTGAAGGCAACCTTTCACCGAATGGAGTAATGGAACTGACAGGGGCCATGCATTAGCTACTTATGTCTTCGAGTCAAGTGCTGAAGAATGGGATTTTCTCAGAGTCAGGTGTCAAACGTTGCATCCGACGAGATAGCATATTGAGGTCACCCCCACTCCACGAAAGAATGTGGTGTGCCATGAGGAAAAGAAGTACTGATAGCACTTTCTCATGGAGTGCAATACATTCATTTGATGGTTTCTACCAGAAGGGTTTCAAATCCTCCCCATTAGCGGTCAATGGTAGGACTCATAAGCCTAGCAAGTAACCACTTCTCCACTCTCCCTCGTTTCTAGGTTATGCAAGGAAGATTGTAAATAATTCGATGAGCGGGAACAAAATGGGAGTTCTTGTTGAGGGTCAATCGACTGAGTTTCAACAAAGCTTGAGCCAGAGGGAAAGGTTACACTGAGCATGTTCCCAAGGAGCAGACGGCATCAACTCGATGGTTGCTACCAAGAGGATTTAACTCTTCCTCATCAAAGGCAGGAGAATAAGACTTGAGCGTTATGGCGGCAGGTGCTTCTCCTTTCTCTAACTCTCTCTTATCTCTATATTCTTACCAGTATCAAAGAAAATTTGAGAATGAGGAGAGCGAGGGTAACAGGGTTTCTCCGTGGAGGCCTTTCGGTCAAGTTTCAACACAGCCTTAGCCTTTCTCACACTCTCTCTCTATTCTCGAGGTTCTCTCATTGTATAGGAAATGTAAACAGAGAGAGAGAGAGGGGGGAATGAGGATTCTCCTCTTGAAAGTTTATTCTTCTTAAAAATTTTTAATGGATGTATTTTTGTATTTATTATTTTTTGGATGCTTTGTACCTTTTAGCTGAGATAAATAAATTGTCTAATTTTATTCAGTTGCAAATGCTCTTTCCGCTCATTGTTGCATGGTTGGTTAAGCCGTATTGTTTTATTTTTTTGTTTCTACCTTTTGCTTAGTCAACTTGAGCTCGATGAACATGCAAAACGATCGTCAAATATCATTCATCCGAAAATACATTTTTTTAGTATAAAAATCGACCGTCTCGATTGCATTTGTCAAATATCAATCGATCTAATCAAGTTCCTTGAGTATCGAAGAAACATGAACATTGTTCGAGCAAAATTAGTGTATCTTTACTTTTAATTTTCATTGTACCAATTAAATTTACAAGTCGGCAAAGATACTCTCTTTTGCATATACATAATAAATTTTCTTATGGAAAAAAATTATTTAATTAAACTTTGCTCCACATCTGAGGAACTCCTTTCCGGCATATGTATTTAGCTTGTTAGTGCATGGGGAGACTTGTTGGTCAATTATGTATGGGATACTTCATGTTTGGTCCAGCTTGTCGGTTGCCTGTCTACAAACGGTCGGGTCTACTTTTTCATAACTAAGTCCTTTAGAGCGAATGTCTTCTCTCGGACAAGCTTGTTGAATTAACGAGTTTTTCACATCCTAACTTCCTTCTATCGAAAAGCTGAATTGGTCTATGTTTCCTCCACAAGGTTGGTGGCTAGCAATGCCCCTTCAATGTTGGCCTTCTACCATTCGGTCAGTCCATCCTAAATGAATGAAGTGGCTATGACGACTCTAGCTATAATGATTATATTTGATCAGCAGTATAGCTTCCATGTCGTGGGTTGACATAAATAGGGTTTGCCTAGTTGTTGTTGAGGGCTTCATTCAGATAGCCCAGGGTACTGACGAGAGTAACTATTCCCAACTCTTATTGGCTCTCTCGACCTTCTTCTTTTGAAGATTCATGATAATCTTGTTGGCAGTTTTGGCTTGACCATTAGTGTGAGGGTGGTGGTCCGAGGTGAACCTCAGTTCAATCCCCTAGTTTGTAAAAAAGCCTCACTCTCTGGTATTTCAATTGCATCACATTGTTGGTGATGATAACCAACGACAACCCTCACCCGTGTGTACATAGAAGATCTGAACAAATGAAATTGTGAACAACTTCCGTCGTGATTGGAGTGAGTGCTTTAGCCTTGATCTATTTTGAAAAATAGTCGACTGTCAATAAAGAAATTTTAGATGACCCTTTGATGGAGGGAAATTTCCAAGGATGTCCAAACCCCAAGGGGAGAATGACCAAGAGTTGGCTATAGGTTGAAGCTTCTGATTCAGCTAAAGATGTAAGGGCGCTTATTTTTGACATTGCTTGCATTTCCTTGAAAATTCTTCCTTGTCTTTACGTGTGGGCAAGCAGTATCTCTGTTATTACACTCGACAAGCCAATATCTTTCCACCAAAATGGTTATCACATTTTCCAGAATGCACATCCTAAATAACTTCTTGTACTTCAACTTCCTTCAAGCACCTTAGGTATACCTAAGTAACTGATCTTCTGAAGAGTTTTCTTTCGATCATCAGGTACAACGCAACCTTGACTTAAAATGCCTCAGGTCTTTGATGTATGCCGAAACTTTTCCAGTTTCCAAGTAAAAGATGTATGGATCCATCCAACTTCTCATTCCTTTGAGTGATATCTCCATCACATCTAGTTCCCCAATCGTTGGTTGAGTAAGCCTCTGTGGACTCCTACCCAAACGAATGTGTTTAGATAGAATATTAGTGACGCGAGGTTTCCTCACGTCCGACATGCTCTATCTAAAAGTTTTCAAATTTCTCAATTTCTTTTTTTGTTCTAGAAATGTACATAGCCAACATCTCATCACTGATCTCGAACTCTCCGTTGACTTATTTAACGACCAACAAGGAGTCTAACTTCACCAGAAAATCTTAAGCACTTTTTTTGTAATCCAAGCAATGAATAAAGATAAGAGTTTCATACTCTATTTGGTTATTCATAACCTCAAACCCTATCAAGATTGAATGGTTGAGATGTTCCCTAGCCTGGCTGCTTAGCGCCAGCCCCATCCTTATGGTTGCCCTTAGAAGCTCTGTCAACGTGCAATATCAAAGTCCTATCATTGATAGAACTTCCATTGTCTTGCTCTTTTGTTTCGGAGAAGTTTACCAGAAATATGGTGATTGCTAGTGATTTGATTGCCATCCAGGGGACATACTTGATGTCGTATTCGCTGAGTTCCACAGCCCATTTTAACCGTTGATCAGAATGCTCCAGCCGAGTGAGTATAAACTTCAACGAGTGATCCTTGAAAACCCAAATCGGGTGCATCTGAAAATATGGTCAGAGCCTGTGAGAGAAAAAAATTAATGAAAACATTAGTTTTTCCATAATTAGGTACCTGGTTTCGACGCCCTGGAGTATCCGACTAGTGTAATACACTAAAAATTGCTTCCTCACATCTTCCCTAACCAGTAATGAGCTCACGACCTATTGTCCAACTCTGAGATACAATGAATCAATTTATCAGGGCGCCGATAATTAAGGCACCTTTTAAAGATTTATAAAAGAAGGAATTTGAGACATTTGAAAGTGGGGCTTGAAGAGGGAAAGTGTGATGAGTCCTAAGAAGATCGTGGAGAATCTTGTGGAGAGATTCAGGCACCACAAAATTTACTTTTATCCTTTTTGTTTTTAGTTCTATTGTGAGAGTCAAGAGTGTGTAAAAGAGAAAAGATTCAAAGAAACTTCAAGAATTTGGTGGAGGATTTGAGATAAGCTTTTATCTTTTGTTTTGAACTACATTTTTGTTTTAATTGGTGTGGTTTTGCTTTCTCCATGGATTCTGAGCAATTTTTGTTATCTTTCTCCTTAAAATGATAAGTAAAAGTGTTGGATGGAAGTTGTGGAGAGTATGATCTTTAATATTGGAAGAAGTTGTGATGATTTAAATCCATGAACTTCATTTACTTCTTGATTTGGCCTATCCATATGTTAAAATTTGTTGTGAGAACATGTAAGCACAAAGCTGGTATTGTCTCAGTCAACAATTAGAAAAAGTCACATGAGGTTGTATGAATGTGAATGTAATTCATATGATTTAGTGCAAATAAATAAGAAAATAATCATTGAAGGGTGTAGAGCTAGAGGACTTTAATGTGACAGGTTAAAGCCCCCTACTTGGTTTTTTTTTAAGTTCAGATACGAGATGTTAGCCCCCAGGTGGAGGGAACCGAGGGAACTCTAGAGTGAGAGATGGTATCTTCCCTGCCTAACTGTTCTTTAGAACTATTCAAACTTTAAATTAGTCAATGTTCTTTATAGCATCTCTAGTAAGGGTAAAGAATATAATTGTCTCTATTTGACACAACACAATTTGCATACTTCCACAACATAATTCCTATACTTATTACCGATTCATGATAAGGAGAAAGGTATTTTCATATTCAGTGCTTTTCTTTTACATAAACTCAAGTTATATTTTTAAATTTTTACTATTTTTGTCAAAATATCAAAAAAAACCAAAAAATTTTTAATTTTAATTACTACGAATACATCTCTATTTTAAGTAATTGTCTTTTAAAAATTAGAAGTTTATTGTTCAATAGTGCATATTGTGTATTTTCCTGTGGGTTCGATATTCAGGTATTAATCAAAAGTTTTATATTACTTGATAATGATATGTATACTTGCATAATATCCCAATATATATAAATTAAAGAGTTAAATTTTTATTTTTTTTCAAGATCAAGTTTTTGGTTCTGTTGTAAAGAAAATATAAGTGAAAATTATAATTAAAAAAATTGTTATACTGTTGCATATAAATAGTCGGGATCAAGTTCTTGGCGTCGTTGCTGGGGAAAATATTAATTGATTTAAAAGCAAAATTCTATTTTTAGAAAGTTTTATTTAAAATTTAACAATTATTGTATTTTATTTAGTGTGTTTATTTTATTTATATATTAGGTTAGCGTATGTGTAGTCCAGGTTCTGAAAGACTAGTGTCCTACGATTCAGAATTAGAGAGAACTGTTATAAAAATCAAAAATCTTGAAAAATCTAAAAAAATTATAGAAATGGTAAATCAAAACAATCAAAATGCTGAAATTCATCAAGAGTTTAAACCTTTAAGAGATTATACCAACCCTAGTATAGATGAATTTCATTGTAGTATTCAAAAACCTACTGGAGTGTTAATTCATTTAAGCTTAAACTCGTTATTATCCAAATGGTATCAAATAATCAGTTTTGGAGATCACCAACTGAAGATTCAAATTTACATCTTACTAATTTTCTAGAATTTTGCACTACATTTAAATATGATGGTGTATCAGATGATGTCATAAGACATAGGTTATTTCTTTTCTCACTGAGGGATAAGACTAAGATGTGGTTGAATTCGTTAGCACCTAGATCTATCAGAACTTGGGGTGATTTAACACAAAAATTCCTTGCTAAATATTTTCCACCAAAAGTTGTGAAGCTTAGAAATGATATTACATCTTTTAATCAGTTTGAAGGGGAATCTATTTATGAAGCATGAGAACGATTTAAAAAACTCTTAAGAAAGTGTCAACGCCATGCTATACCAAATTAGTTAATAATTCAAACTTTTTACAACGAATTAGTTGGATCTCTTAGATCTATTATCGATGTCGCTGCTTGTGGCTCATTGATGTCAAAACTATTTCATGACACTTATGTTTTAATTGAAGCAATGACTACCAATAATTTTTAATGGCCTTCTGAGAGGGTGAATCCAAAGAAAGTAGCCAATATTCATGAATCTGATGCATTTACTATATTAACAAATCAAGTTGCTGCAATTTTAAGAAAGTTAGGCTAATATGGAATAAATTTTTCTCAACCAATTTCTATGATTGAAGAGAATTCATTAGGCCAAATGGTAGAATCTCAAGCATCATTGGAAACTTTGAATGTCATTAATAACAAGCAGAATAACCCATATTCAAATTATTATAACCCGGGTTGGAACAACCATCTCAACTTTAACTAGAATAATACTACGGGTGGTAATAATCAAAAATAGAAGAACAATCAAGGAAACTCGTTGGAAAACTGGAACAACCAAGGGAGTAATAATTATAGATCTACTTAAACGCTAATACACAATTTAAGGAGAAGAAGTTATCTATAGAAGAAGTGGTGTTACAAATGGGAAATCAGTTACAAATTCAAGGAGCTACAGAAATTAACTTGGACAAATCACAAATTCATTAAGTAATAGATCCCAAGGAACACCTCCTAGTAATACTGAAACAAATATAAAAGACCAGAATAAAGAGCAAGTAAAAGCCGTCAACTTAGAAACGGAAGAGAGTTGGAAGGTAGGATTCAAAAAAAAAACTGAAGTAGAGAGAAACGAAATTGAAGAATCAAAAGAGGACGCTCTAAAAGATTTTGAAAGACATATTTCTCCACTTAAAATTAACTTAGAAAAAACACCACCTCCATTTCCTCAGAGACTTCGTCAACAGAAGTTGGATAAGCAATTTTCAAAATTTCTGGAGATTTTTAAGAAGCTAACAATTAATATTTCATTTGTTGAAGCCTTAGAATAAATGTCAAGTTATGTAAAGTTTATGAAGGATATTCTCAACAGAAAAAGAAAGTTTGAAGATAATGAAACTATTGCACTTAGTGAGGAGTGCAGTGTTATAATTCA
>NEWO01000049.1:1554993-1570589 GCA_003013225.1 Phalaenopsis aphrodite
TAGTTTGTTAGAATTGAACTTGAATTGAAAAGTCGAAAATCTTGTTAACTTTAGTTTTAAATTTTAAACTTAGAAAACTGTTACCCTATATTTTTCTTTTATCTTATTAGAATGTTTGTTTTTATGTTGAGACTATGAAATCAAAGTTGGTGTGTTAGTTTGTTTTTATGTTTGTACCCACTACTTAGAAGTCTATTGAATCTTTACATGTTAAATTGAAATGAAAATGATAGAAAATTAATCAAAAATTAATTTTACTCCTGTTTTTAGTTTAATAATTGTATACTTAGGATATAAAAATTCTTGTAAGCATGTTCTTTCAATTTTCATTCCTGCTTATATGTATCTGCTGCTAAACTATTTAATCTGTTAAAAATTTAAGTTTGGGGGGATGAAAAATATTTTTAAAACTTGAATTTTATTTGTCCTCAAATGTGCTACAAGTGAATTTGATTTTAAAAGAAAAATGATCATGTATATGAAGTTATATTAGGAAAGTAAAATTTGATTTTAGAAATGAGTAAGAAAATTTAGTTGAAGTTTGTAGTAACGAAGAAAAACTTTAAGCTAAAAGTTTTTAGTGTAGAAAATGTTTAATATAAATAACTATCTTTAACAAGAAAGATTGTATTTTTAAAAATTTTAGAAATTTAGACTTTTATTTTTAATACTTAAATTTCTTTTATTAAAAATAATTTTCAAAACTATTATTATATTTATAAGTAAAAGACTTATATCAGGACTTTGCTTTAGAAAAGGAGAAGTGGAATTCAAAACTATTAAAGGCCTATTCAGATATAGTAATATTTGCCTGAAAAAGAAAAAGAAAAGAAAAGAAAAAGAGGAAGAGAAAAAGAAAAGAAAAGGAGAAAAAGAAAAAGAAAAGAAAAAGAAAAAAAGTAAGGGAGGAAAACCTTGAGGATTAGTGCCTAATCAAAAATTGGTTCCACATTTGATCTTTTTAAAATATAAGGCATGAGAAAATCTTAAGCTTAAAAATATAATATAGTAAGTAAAATTATTCTTAATAAAAATTTTGAAGTGAAGATAATAAAAGGACTAAATTCTAAACTTGGAGAATCTATAATATTTCTGAATTAGATAGGAACACATATTTTCATGTTTCTTAACATTAAAAATTTTCTAAACTTTAAGTTGTTCTCATTTACTTAATATTTTTTTTCTAAATTGGACTACAATATTTCTAAATTTAAATTTTAGTAACTCCTAAAGAAACTTATATATATATATATATATATAATACTTATTAATTTTTAAAGATTGAAGTGTCACTTGAGGACAAGTAACATTTTAAGTTTGGGGGATTTTGATACACTTAAATTATATAGTGTTTTTAAACACATTTTTATACCTATTTTTGAGATATTGCGCTTTAATGGAAGATATTTATGTGTTATTCTTTCAGATACAAGTAAAAAGGTGAAAAATGCTAAAATGAGTGAAAAATGATCAAATTTGGAGCAAAGAGGTGAAATTGTGCTAAAGTGTTTTGGCGCATAAGCGTCGGTTACACAGAGAAGGCTGCACCTAAGCTCCAGAGGCCCTTCACTTAAGCGTCAGAGGCTGTTTTTAGGCGGTTTTCTTCATTTGGCTGAAGTTTGAAGAGGTATTTGAGGCACCTATTGGCTAAAGAGGGCGGTTATGACCACTAGGAATGAAAATATTATTAAAATACTTATGAAAGGAGGCATCCTTTGGAGAATACATCGAATTGGGACACATTTTGAAGAGTTATCAAGGCACATTTTGAAGATTTATAAAAGAAGGAAGTTGAGACATTTGAAAGTGGGTGCTTGAAGAGGGAAAGAGTGTTGAGTCCTGAGAAGATTGTGGAGAATCTTGTGGAGAGATTCATGCACCACAAAATTTACTTCTATCCTTTTTATTTTTAGTTTTATTGTGAGAGTCAAGAGTGTTGTAAAAGAGAAGAGATTCAAAGAAACTTTAATAGTTTGGTGAAGGATTTGAGATAAGTTTTTATCTTTTGTTTTGAACTACTTTTGGTTTTAATTGAGACTTCTTATAGGTTTGAAAATTATTTCTACTTTTAAACTAAAGTGTGGTTTTACTTTCTCCATCGATTCTGAGTAGTTTTTTTATCTTTCTCCTAAAAATGATAAGTAATTAAGGTGTTGGATGGAAGTTGTAGAGAGTATTGATCTTTAATGTTGGAAGAAGTTATGATGATTTAAATCCATGAACTTCATTTACTTCTTAATTTAGCCTATCTAGATGTTAAAATTTGTTGTGAGAACATGTAAGAACCGTGCTGGTATTATCTCAATTAACAATTGGAAAGAGTCACATGAGGTTGTATGAATGAGAATGTAATTCATATGATTTAGTGTAAATAAATAGGGAAATAATCATTAAAGTGTGTAGAGTTAGAGGACTTTAATGTGACAGGTTAAAGTCCTCATCTTGGTTTATTGTTTTAGGTTCTGATATGAGATGTTAGCTCCCAGGTGGAGTAAATCAAGGGAACTCTAGAGTGAGAGTTGGTATCTTCCTTGCCTAACCGTCTTAAGAACTATTCAAACTTTAAATTAGCCAATGTTTTTTATAGCATCTCTAGTAATGATAAAGAATATAATTGCTCTTATTTAGCACAACACAATTTGCATACTTCGACAACACAGTTTTTATACTTATTACTAATTCATGATAAGGAGAAATGTATTTTCATATTCAATGATTTTCTTTTACATAAACTCAAGTTAACTTTTTAAATTGTTACTGTTTTGCAAAATATAAAAAAAACCAAAAATATTTGAATTTTAATTACTGTGAATACATCTCTAGTTTAAGTAATTGTCTTTTTAAAATAGAAAATTTATTGTTCAATAGTGCATATTGTGTATTTCCCTGTGGGTTCGATATTCAAGTCTTAATCAAAAGTCTTATATTACTTGATAACGATACGTATACTTGCGTAGTATCCCAATATATATAAATTAAAGAGTTAAATTCTTATTTTCTTCAGGATTAAGTTTTTGGTTCTATTGCAAAGTAAGGAAATATAAGTGAAAATTATAATTAAAGTCATTGTTATACTATTGCATATAAACAGACGGGATCAGTCGCCCTAATATTTTTAGCCCAAATGGAATTACATCAAAATAAAAGACTCCTTGTGCAGTAACGAAAGAAGTTTTATCTGTGTCGGTTGGATGCATCTTTATTTGATAGTAGCCATAGCAAGCATGGGGGAAACTCATCACGGAGTAGTCAACCATTGTGTACACCAATGTGTTAATCCTTAGCAAGGGATAGGTATCCTTCGGACAAGCAGTCTTGAGGTTGGTGAAGTTGACACAAATTTTTCATTTGTCATTGGGCTTTTGAACCATCACTATGTTTGAGAGCCATGTAGGATACACTCCATTCATCTTTGCGGCTATCCAAGCGAAGGCATCCCAATGTGTGTGGAGGGTTCAAATCGGCAAGTCCCTATGTCCTGCATCAAAACTCTCATTAATAAAAAAACCTTACCATGCTCCTTGTCATTGTGAGCACCCGAAGGATGGTCTTATTTGTCTCAAGACCCTTCCCTCTGGATCTGAATGTCGAGCGGCTCGTGATCAACATTGGTGACTGCTTGGAGATAGCAACTCCTTGATTGCTCCAAGTTCTTTCGGACTGTGATTATCTCCCTATCTTTGAGAAATTTCACGATCACATTATAGTTTTTAAGTCACCGCTTGGTAATTATTCGACAAAGGTTAGTTGAATATTTCATTGTAAGTCGGTGGGGATTCTACCACTAAAAAGTTTTTTGTGTTGATGAACTGCTTCTCTCTTTCACCCCAAGAGATGGACAAAGAAATAATGCCCAATGCTTCTTTTTTTCTCACCCGAGAAACAGAATAGTGGATCGGTTGGTTTTAAGTCCCATCTTATCGAACACTATTTTGAATAGGATTTTCATCGAGCTTCTAGTGTCAACCAAGATGCTACCCATCTGATAGTTGTTTAAGAGCATCGTAAAGATGATTGATAGTTGTTTATGAGCATTGTAAGGATGATTGCATCATTGTACAGGTTCCCATTTGGTGGGGCATCTACATCTATAAGAATGATCGAAAGATGAGTATGAGGGATAGAAACGATGAAACATACCTCCCCTGATCGGCATATCTTCAGACTAAATTGTCAGGATGACTTTCTGCTTCCCTCAAAGATAGTTGGAATGATCCCAACCAGGTGGATCTCATTTGCTCGGATGAGTCCATTCGTGGGCTCCTTCGCTAAGCCTTCCCTTATCACCATGAGTGTCCTCCAATGGCGATGAACTCTTTTAGTTTCCCGACCTTGAAGAGCTCCTATACCAAATTCCTAAGATGGCGACACACCTTAATGTCATGCCCATGATCCCGATGATAGGCACAATACTTGTTTGGACTTTGAAGGGCTAATGCAGTTTTCAACAAAGGGACCTTCTTAAAGTAGTCCTTGTTTTGAATGGCCTAAACTAGCTCGGTCATCAACACATTCAAGAATGTTGAATCCCGCATCTCCAGAGATACATGTTGACGCTCATAGTATGGAGCCAACCGTTGATCAGACTGGTACCTCTGACCTCTATTGTCGCATTTACTCCCTTGGTTGTCTCGAGAATGGGGGTTATTTTTCTGCAAACCATTAGGGACTTGATCGCTCTTCGGCCTTTTTCAGTCATCTCAATCCTTCTGCTTTTTTGACCGACGGTTAGATTACTTGGATTTGATCTCCAAGGAATCCATAAGGTAATCCTCAGTAGTGTGGTCGTTAGCTAGTTCCAAGACCTCGATGAAGGATCTTGGCTTGAATAAGTTCAGGTAGTACCTAAATTTCCGGCTTTAGGGCAATCCAGGCGACGAGAGGCTCCATGTTTCTTACTTCCAGCATTTCCTTCTTGAAGTGAGTGATGTAAGCCCGTATGCTTTCATTCTCTCCTTGTTTAATCTAGTGCAGTCTCAGTGTACTTCCTCTGCTTCTGCATGTTGTCAAAGTGCACCAAATAAATTCTCATGAATTCATAAAAAAATGTAATGATCCCATCCGGTAGGTTGTTGAACCACCAAAGAGCACTCCTTCAGTGTGGTCAAAAAAAGCCGACACTTCATCGTGTTGTCAATCTGTAGAACCCTGATCGATGAATCAAAGGAAGTCACATGGTTCATCGGATCACTCTTTCCCTTGCAAGGATCCAAATGATGAATCCTTAGCTTTGTTAGGGTTATACTCTCCAGGATCGGCCGAGAGAAAGCACTCTCTGTAGTCGGTCTGGCGAGTGCTCCTCCTCGATCCACCAGAGGCCCATCGGAGTAGATCCTGCACTGTGAGCATACTAAGAATCTACTTGCCCTTAAGTCGGTCGATCGCTAGCCTGGTTGTTGGGCGCAGGTGGATTCTCGCGAGGAACCCTCTGGGAGCAAGTTCCCCAAGACTCTCACTCCAAGAGCGGCGGTTGAACATTCCTCTGAGTTATCGCTGCCCAGAGGGCCTTAAACTGTTCATTATCTATGCTCGCAGTGCTTGGAACTTCTCCTAGTTGTCTTATCGCACTGTCCCTCAATTGAACTCAATGGATACTGCATCTCTCTATGAGGTTTCTCCTTCTTAATTTGCTCTGTTTCGCATCTGGCGCATGTCCACGCTCACTGCACTGCCTTTTACGATGTTAGATCCTATATTGTCTTTTGAAAATACTTGTCTCGGGAGTTAGAGTCGAGAGGAGGAGAGAGGGAGTAAAGTAGATAAAGAATTCTAGAGGAAAAGTTCTTTATTAATCTTTTGACATCTTATTTATAAGGGCCTAATTATATAATTATGAAAACAATGAAACGATTATTGTAACCTCCTAAATGCAATTAATGCACTAATTTAATATTAGGTTGCATTACAATTTGAGTGAACTATATCTGATATCAACTCATAGACTCGTTGGGTTCTCTCAATCGAGATAGTCGGTCGCACAAAGATTGCTCCCGTCGAGGGAAATCGATTTACCGACTAATTTTGGTCAATTGATCCTATGAGAAGCCTAGGTAGCTAGGACCGTAAACAATGTCCAACGACCAGTTCCATTCACATCATATGTCGATCGACTCAACTGAGCATTCGGTCGTCAAGTGTGTCGGTTCATATTATACTCTTAGGTTCCAGACTTCAATTGTCCGATCAACATCCTCAGCCGTTCAATCCCTTTTAGATTCAAGCATATATATATATATATATATATATATATATATATATATATATATATATATATATATGAAAATCGATGATGTGGATTCACATAACAAAGCACTTCTGGAACACGCTAGATTTGGAATAAAAATAACATTTTGAGAGCATAAAAATCCCCCAACTGGCAGCTCCATTTCCCACTAAACAACCCTCATTCCCATTTACATAAACTGAAATACATCCCAACAACCACAATCATCAACTCCACTATTTCCAAAATACATACATTTTAACCACTCAGACATTTCTTAAATCCACGCAGTTCAAAAACATCCATCCAAACAAGAAAAGTTCTTCGAAAAATAATATAAAATAATTAAAACAACATGCAACAGCAAGCAGATCCCAAGCAGCAAATATTAGATATTGACAGCAATCATTCTTAAAAGCATCACCTTGACAAATATAATATAACTAAGAGCACCATATTTAACTAATATCATCTTTTCTTATTTGTTTTTTGGCAGTTTTTACCAAGAACTTAGATGCCACACACTTGACCAACACATAAATAAAGCTGAATGACTCAAAGATCCATTAGTTTAATATTTAAAGATATCAGCTAACCAAAGTTTTGATACGCTAATAATACAGTATTACTTTGCAGATGTTAGCCAAAAAAAGCATAATGTCTGCCAGCTGACTAAAAAGGTGGAGTACATGTGGGCAGAAAAAAACATCAAATGAGACGAAATTGGTCCAGCAAACTGGTTCTTTCGTTCACTTCTGCTAATAAAATAGTAACTCCATTTTTAGTTCTGTTCAGTTAACGCTCATGGTAATAGCATTGCCATGGATGAAGCTTCTCTCTCTCTCTCTCTCTCTCTCTCTCTCTGCACTTTAAATACATAACCAAAATCAAGAAGAAATAAAGAAGAGGAAAGAGAGGATGGAGTAGGTACGAAAAAGAAGGATTTGCTGACTGACACGAACTTTGACCTAAGAAGCAGAAGCATAGAGACTGAAGGGGGAGGATGGGGCTACAGGCGCGCACGAATTCCGAGGTGCGCGGCCCATAAGGCTGGTGTGGGGCCCACGTTATTCTGTTATAATATTGTATAAAAACATCTCAAAATTTTAATATAACATGCAGAGGACTATGAAATAAGCCTTCGCTTTCAAAGGTGTGGGCCTACAGCCCCCTCGCTGGTCCTAGGGGTGGGCAGGCCCACCTTGGCCCACATCAAAAGGGCAAATATAGAAAAAAGAAAGAAACAAGAGGGAGAAAATGGTAAATGAATAAATGAAAGAATTAAAATTTTGGAAGAAAAATGGGAAGGAGGATATTGGATCGTCCACTGCATCTTCGCTGTAACGCTTTACACTGCTTTTGATGCGCCTCTCGCTCTCTCCCTTCTCAATCAGAAGAGAAATCAAACGCACACAAAATTCTCATGTCGCAGAAAAGCTTTGCTTTTTTACCACTTCCAACATGGCGCTCTGCTGCGTCTCTGCAAAAGGGGCTACAACCTCCTAAGACGAATATAATTGCTGCAAAAGAGAAAACAACCACACAATAGTGGAGGAAAAAGAGAGTAGGGGTCCATGGAGGGAATTGAAGGGTAGGTCTGTAAATGAGCCATGATTATAAATAATATACTAATATACATTAGTAGGTAAGGTATAAGCATCATCGACCACATCCTCAATCTCATAAAAATGTTTCTTTTCTGTACATCCGGATTATTCAAATCGGCCAAAAAGCAAAACAAAAACTTTCCTTTCCCTTTGCCCTCCTCCCCCTTCCTGTTCTGGAAGAAATATCGGCCCTATTTTATAGTTCTCCAAAATGGAAAACATAGAAGACAAAATAATTAAAAGAAAAAATGTCCCACGAACCTCCCCACAAATTTGGCATGTACAGACAGGATCATCTTACCTTCCATGGCTGAGCATCAAAAATCAGCTCTGCTCAACGATTGCAGCATCAGCAGCAGCTGCTGCCCAATTATGAAGCCTTGGCTTTCATAATCATTTCCATAATTGTTTCAGCCGAGGTTCATCCTATTTGCTGTGGTGGAATATTATTGGATCCCACCACCAAACTGTAAAAATCACTCTCATAATCTCTCTGCTTCCTTTTCCTTTTGATCAGTCATCTTCCTTGAAGACTCTGCTGATGAAATCTCGAAACCTTCTTGAGTAAAGCTTCGGGTCCACAGCTGAGATGGAAGTGGGATCGGCTTGCAGCGACTTGTATGCGTGTTCTAATTTCTTGCTGATATCGTAATCCTGGAGAATATCAATCACTCCAAAATAGAGGATCACTTCGTAGACTTCACCACTTCGAGCCGGAGGCATGAGAAGGCCTCCACCAGCAAGAGGGGAATGATCGGAGTCGCTCAGCCGCAATACATGCTCAGCCCTCGCCGGCATATTTGCACCCAGACGAATCGGCTGTTTCCTGTATCCCAAAGAAATCAAACTACATTGTTTGATCAGGAAATCCATACAAGATTAACTTGACAATTGCTTTGCTTGCGTAGAAACATGGGACAATAATTAAGAAAAAATATGGCTCATCTTATGTATGATGTGAAGACGGTCATTAAGTTCCATGGTTATGAGAATTAATCATTATTAAAATCAGAAAAGTAGTATATGGTTAATGGAGAAAGCAATAACCCACTAATATTGATGTTAGCATCAGTAAATTCAACGTTTTTCTATAGAAATGAAGCAGATTTACTCGAATAGCATCCCAAAGCGCATATAAAAGATAAAGATTTAATATAGCCAATATATAGATAGATGTGCACAAGTTTTCTATGGTGGTTACTTTGGAAAAGGTTGACATCAATTAGACCAAGCCGAGTGCGTTAGAGTACATGAGTATTAAATTGAATCCCACAACAGATGATTAATTAAAAAAAAAGCTTGGCCATTTCAAACCAAGTGGTTGGCCCACTCCCATTGGATTGGATCAAGCTTATGGATTAACTAAAAACGTGGCAAAACTTTGATTTACCTTCAGTCAATACTCTCTAATATATCCCAATATCATTTTAGATGTTAGAAAAATAACATGTCCATTACAGGTGTTTGATGCGAATTGAAGTGCCAACCACATAAGATCATGGAGTCATTCTCATTGTGCTGTATATAGAAATGAAAAGGTCGGCAACCTAAACCGAAGCAGGTAAGAGTTTGTATTTTACTGTAGTTGTCAATAGTTCTATGTGTTTCCATTCAATTGGTTTCTCTAACGTGGCAAAGAACCCTGGGAGCGTGATTAAGCAGCTATATTAAAATAACTAAACTCAATAACTAAAGTGGCATTTTCCCATTAGCTGAAAATAAGAGGTGGCATAAAATTTTTCACTGTGGTCCCAAAGCATACCTTCCATCAACAAATCTAGTCATATCCTGCCAACCCAACTCCGAGAAGCAAAGCTCCACCAAGGTCTTTCCGCCAGGTAATGGGTCACACTTGCCAGATATTTCTGGTCAATAAGTGGCTAATGGATTAGAAGGGCACTATCATCTATACCGTGTAGAAATATAAATAATTCCAAGTCCAACTTACTTTCTGAAGCAGCTTGCATCCCCATCTTAGAAGCAGATACATCATCTCTAAAATGAAGTCCCACCAAAAGACTATAGTCCATTATACCAACTGCTTCCAAAAATTCACAATCTTGCTCTATTTGCCTACAAATACAACATATTAGAACTAGCACTGCTTAAACCAAAAAAAAAATGAAAATTATTAATCAAAAAGTCTTATGATACCAAATAAGTTTCTTGAACCAAGATGACTGCAAGCGGAATACAAAGTTAAGATCCAAATCTTTCAGAGTTGTGGTCTCATCAATCTCTTCCTCCGCTTTCTCTGTCGTCCGTCCATGAGATGAGCCTTTAAGGTCGAAGCGCTTATGAATTCTATGCTCTGAGCAGAACAGATTGCCCATTACAATGAAACGAACCTAATAAAAAGAACATATAGTAAGAACAGATTATAATTGAGAATTGTGCACGCAGAAACAAAAAAAATTAACATCAAGCATTAACATGTTAAAACCTTCTGCCCGCCATTTGGCTTCACGCAATGCACCCCATAGAACTTTGTAACTAATGAATTCTCATACTTGCAAATATGTTGGTAATAGCTTGCCAGCATCCTAATGAGCACCTGCGCAAGAAGTATAATGCAAATTGAAGATAAGAGCAAATTAATTCTACAAAATTTATCTAATCATTTCTTAAAGTTGCAAAACCCAACATATGATGGCCATAATGCAAGTCCTTATGGTGCTCTGGTTTAATAAATGACTCAAAAGAATTTTTTTTTTCCCCTTAACTCCATAGTAGCAGAAAAGCAAGAAAGCAACAAAATAAAAAATTGCACATAAATCTTTATTACAAAGAACTAAGTATATTAAGGAGCTTCTAATGAAATTAATAGGTATATTACATGGTGAGATAATTTACATCTAATTAATCAAATAAATGGAAATCGAAATTGGGAAACACGCATGCACCAAAAAACAGGTGCAGCATAGTTAAATTTGAAAGCAACTGAATGGATAAAGGATAGGCAAATAACAGTAAAATAATACTCAAAAGAATCTTTCAACAGAGAACAGATGTCAAAGGACATCTTTCCCACTACTTGAAACAGTGGAGAAAATGAAGGACAATATACATATTACAGAATATCCTGAATAAATAAAAGCTGCAAGGAGAATTTTGGTGCCCAACCTTGACTTCTGATTTCCTCACTGTTTTTATCATGAATCGATCATCCTGAGTTAGATAAAAGAAGCTTCCACTCTTTCCTGGGGAAGAAAGCTCTCTCAGAGCATCATTCCCGCATATAGCCATCATATAATCGGCTGGATCCACGGCAAACAATTTTCTCAAATGTCTGCAACCAAAAAACCAAAGATATTGATTCCCATAATCACGGGAAGTAAATTACAAAATATATACATCAAACACCTAATTCACAACGCAAGAAACTCAGTGAGAAATAAACAGGGTGCAGAGATTAGCAAATTGTGAATCAGTACCTGAAAACCATGGGGCAGTAGTCCTTCCACCTAAACTCCGCCGTCTGATGAGGCGGGGTAATCTTTGATCCTTCAGGAGGGAATCTTGTCCAATACTTCTCCCTTGGATCAAAATCACTGGGTCTTAGCTCCCTCATCTGCAACGAAGCTGGTTTTCCCACGGAGTATCTGCAACAAAAACCACATTAACAATCTTCGCAATAAATTGAAAATAAGAATCGGAAAGCATCGCAATCTTACCTGATGCCCAATTGAAGATTAAGCATTAGATCGTAGTTCTTATGCCCCTTCGATATTGTTTGTCCCGGCTTCTTAACCTCACTGCTGTTGAAACAGCAAGGATTTCGGAGGCGAAGTTCCCTGGAAACATCACTTTCCTGGTCAAACTCAGTTCCATCCTTGTAAAGCATAGAGGCCTCAAATGTATCGATAATATCGCAGGTGATGTCACCTGCATCACCATCAGACTCCCATATGCAGATCCTCGGGAAGTTCTTCTCGGCGGCACTGCACCTAGCCAGTGTAACGTCAACAGAAGACCGCTTCCTTGACGCTGGAAATGGAGGGAAATTGTCCTCCAGGAAAGAAAATGAGCTCCTACTAGCACTTCCTGCTAGAGTGGCAGCAGGGTAGAAAGTTCCATTGAGCTGCTGCTGGGTTTTGAGGTCCTTGCTCCATGTTCCAACGTAGCAGCTCCCATCAGGCCAGGTGAAGACACCGCTCCCTTTGGGAACGCCATTATCCCACTGGCCATCGTAACGGTTACCGTTGCCCCAGATAAGCACTCCCCTGCCGGTGATTACGCCGTTTCGCCACTCTCCAATGTACTGGTTACCATTGCGCCAGACGTAGCGTCCTTGACCATCCTGTAGGTTTCGCCGCCACTCCCCCTCGTAGAAGTCCCCATTCGCGTACGATTTGCACCCAAAGCCATGCTTCCTATCGGCGATCCAAGAACCCCGGTACGTGTCTCCGTCGGCACCAATGAACGTCCCGAACCCCTCCATTCTTCCGGTCTTAAACTCGCCCTCGAAAGTCGCACCCGATGGCCACGAGAACTTTCCCTTTCCAGCAGCCTTACCTCGGCGCCAATCACCCTCATACATACAGCCGTCAGTCCAGAGATACTTGCCCCTACCGTGCGGTTCGTTTCCAGAGAAAAATCCGCAGTAGATATCGCCGTTCGAGAGGACCTTCTCCACCTCCACCGCCCCGCCGCCCGCCGCCACCACTGTCGTCGGTGTCACTCTCCTCCCCCCTCCACCTCCCGCCGATCTACTCCTCAGGGCTGTGACGGGCTTCGCAGTCCCTTCTCCCTCCTCCGCCTCCGCGCCGGCGCTCTCCACGCCCCAGAGGCGGTTAATCCTAGCCGTTCTTCCGTCAGCCAGAACCTGTCGCCGCATTCTCTAAACTCCACCACCACCGTCACTCGCCGCCGATCAGGCCTCACATTCATCCAGATCGGACTCAGATTTACTTTAATCCAAACTAAACGCTCCTTCTCGCCTATCTTCCTCACGGAATGCCTTGCCTAGGGGAAGAAGGAACGGATCCTCCGTCCAAAGAAAGAGAGAAGTGATTGGAAGCCTCTAAGACAAATTTAAAATACAGAGAGAAATGGCAGGTAAAGATAAAGCTGGAAGAGAGAGAGAGAGAGGAGGAGGAGAATTTGCTTTGGCTCGCTGCAGCTTGCGCTTAGTGTAGCAAGCGTTGCAGAAGAAGAGAGAGAGAGAGGGGCTTCCGTAATATCAGTTACAAAATGACACAAATGCCCCTCTGTTGGCTGTCATATGCCCTTCCCCCATGTTCGATGTTTTCGTGTCCATAGAGTTTAAGACTGTAATATAACCGAGATGTCACGTCAAGCCAAAAAAATTCATGGTATTTGCTTGGCTTCATAATATTATTTAAGGTCTGTTTGAGGTAGATTGTACGTTAAGGCCTGCAGATCGACCGTAAGAGTCGAGCTGATGTCTACATTTAAGTATAAAAAATTTAAATGCGGTAGACATTATTTTCAAAAACATGCAAAACAAACGGTTAAACGGCATTTTAAAAAACGACGCCGCACTTATAAGCTACCCAAATGGGTCCTAAATTTGGGATAAATACATATAGGACATAATGAAATATTACTATTTATAAATCAACCAACAAGATAAAATTTAGAACTATAAAACTCATGAAATTATTATAATTTTGATCAAATTAAAAAAAATATGAATTGAGGTTTTATCATGCTTTTAATATTTAAGTGAGAATTTAAAAAATGAGTGCAAGAGTTTTTGGTTAAGATTTTACATACATATTCATAATTTACTTATTTAGAATTATTAATATTTATATTTAATTTTTTAATAGATTTTTCATTAATTAAGAAAGTTTTTAAATAATTAAAAAAACTAGTTAAAAATTCAAATATACATTTAATATTTTTATAAAATTATTTAAAACAATTAAATAAATTTAAAAAACAAATAATTAAATAAATTACATACTAATATCTAAATATTTGATAACAATTAAAAAGGATAATATATAAATTGCAAGCAAATAATATGAATAAATAACAATGAAATAAAGAAAAAAATTTACTTAAATTTATATAAATATTTACCATAAAAATATAATATTTAAAAAAAATAAAATTATTTGAAAATTTTAGGAAAAATGACCCCAATAAGAAGCATTTGAAACAAGCAAGTTCAAATGGTGGAAGGGAAAAAGATGGGTCCGGATTATTGAGTGTTGAACGACGCATTTGTTAAGAGTAAAAAATTTAAGATAAAGATTATATGTTTATTTAATAAATTAAATAAAATTAAAAAATGTGATAAATTCAATATGATATTTAATAAAATGGTTTATCTAATAAAATACATTGATAAAATAACTCTATACTTAATTATTAATTTTAAAATATTATTGATATTAAATTGTACTATTTTATTATTAAATATGTGATTAAATAAATTTTATTTATGAATTTTATTCAAACAATATGCTTCATATGAAATGAGCTATTATTGAAATTAAAATCGAGTATTTAATAATTTATTTATTGAACAATAAAATTTATTCATAAATATAAATAAATAAGTTTTATTTCAATTTTAAGAATTAGTAATTGATAAATCTTTAAAAATTATTTTAGTTATGTGCAAGTCTCAAAACATTTCGAGCTAGAAGCAGTTCCAAAAATGAATTCATGAATGAACGAACTTTGATTTCGTCATGCTTATAGTCAAATTAATCTTTTTCACAGAGCGAGCCAAATGAAGCCAAAATTGGTTTGCTCTGTGTTTGAACAAGTCAATATCAACTCTTTTAGGTGTCATTGGAAGCTTAGGATGGACAATTGAATGGTCAATAAAATTCCAAATTTGATAAGTTGTCAATCAAAGCGAGCATCTCATTGAGTCAAATCCGAGAAGCCCAAGATCACTTGATTCTGAAATCATTATGGCATTAGATACATAAAATTATATCATACCAAAGGGATCATTATGGGTCATCTGATTGAGTGGTTCGTATTCATGTTGTATTTACATACGATGCACTCACAAATCTATAAATAAACCTCCACTCCTTTCATAAAGAGGATTTGGGCATGGATCTGGAGGAGAAAGCTGAAAAAGGCTCCAAGCCAAGCTCTTGAGAGTTTTTGAGCTCCGCAACAACTGGATCACCGTCAACTAGCCACTATCGGTCCACCGCTGGCTGACTGTTGTTGTCAAGCCGCCGCCGCCACCGAACCACTATCATTGCTTCCCACTATCGCTTATCGGCCATAGCCGTCACCGGTCCATCGCTCCCTGAACGCCGCCATCAAGTTGTTGTCACCATCAAACCACCATCATTGCTTCCCGGCAACTCCCGATCAGTCACCGCCATTGTCAGACCACAGCTGTCCAGCCATTGTTGTCAAGTTGTCGCCACCGTCGAAAAGTTGTCATAGCTTTCCAAACTCCAACGATCGACTGTCACAACCAGCAGGCTGCCAACATTCAGTAGCAGTTGTCATCCAACTACCATCTCCACTTCACGGACATTGTCTGACCACCATCATCGCTTCCTAGTGGCCATTATATGGTCGCGACCACTTTCGAACCACCACTACCCAACAACCATTGTTTGGCTACCAGCAGCAAAGACCCACCATAGCCCGGCCACCTCCGTTAAGCCGCCTACACTTTTAGACTACCGCTACTCGACCACCTCCATCAAGCTGCCACCTCCCTCGAATCACCTTTGCCTCTTGGCTGTTAAAACAGTTAGGGATCAATTTGGAATTTGATTGGGTTCAACCAATGGGAGTAGGATAAGTGGGAG
>NEWO01000049.1:1572317-1589202 GCA_003013225.1 Phalaenopsis aphrodite
CTTCCCCAACAACAATAAGTGTTGCCAACTCATTTGGGTGAACATTAGTTGCATCCTCGAGAAGGTGATGAACATTAGTACTGGGGGGAACCAATATGTTGACCCGATAAATTTTCCGCAGATGGCACAAATGTAGCCCTAGCATTAACAGGATGAAATTTGGTATTTGTGATGGTAGCAGTAGAAATGGGGTTTGAGTGATTCCTTCCAAAATTTCAGTATTCAATGTATTACGTTTGGCAGTGTTTGAGGGGCTTGAGTGAAAAGGAGCAGGGGGTGGGGGAGCAGGAGGTGGGGCACTGATATTGTGAGATTTTAAGTGAGGGTATAAGTGATGACAGAGAGAGATAAAGTGCTTAAACATTCGGTAATGAGAGCAATAAAGAGGGTATTATTAAATTTCAACCCTTTGTCAGTATCTCTGATGTTGCGAACCAATCAAAAGATCCTCCAAAGAAGGTAAAGTAATGTCACGCTTAACCAAAACCTAGCTTCAGAAGGTCGGCTGAGATTAATGATATGGATGTCTGTTTTTAGAGGCATGTCGCAAACCACAGCTATAGAATATAGCAGCTCATTGATAAAGAGGTGGAATTTCAGACGCGGGAAGCGCAGCCAGACAGGGATGGTATGGGGGGGTCGAAATCCTCGATCCATTTCAGAACCTTCATCACACAGTTATCAATCCTGAGCAACCTCTTAGCAAACAAATGAGTATAGTCATTTTCGTTAGATAATTGAACGACTATATTTCTTCTATCTAGTTTCCCAATTTTCAACTCCCCCTTCAAATGCATTAACTCAAAATCTTTTTGAATAACATCTAGTTTAGGGTGATTGTATAGAAATTTACCGACAAGAGTGTGACTACAGGAGGCAGCTAGTGTGGAACATTCAGTGTCAGAGATGAAAACGACTGGTTTCCGAATTTTATAGTTCGCTTTCTTAAGAAAACCATAATCGACGTCTAGAGCTAAGGTGTCATTAAAGGACTGCGGGAACATACACGATTTAGGAGCACCAGTGGATTTGCCACTGGCGAGGGCTTCGACATAGTGTCGAGTAGCCATCATCGAAGGCCAAAGAGAAGATGAGGGAAATAGAGACGGGAAGAAACTACGCAAGTCACCATAGAATCACGTCTGAGGGAGAATACCCTAGCAGAGCGAATGCCGTCATCGTAAGTATTCATTTATATATATATATATATATATATATATATATATATATATATATATATATATATATATATATATATATATATATATATGTGTGTGTTAAGAAAACGTACATGGGAGGTGCAAGGAGTGCAGCAGACGTTCAAAACGACAAGAATTCTTTCGTTTGAATGTAAAAATTAAAACATTTTTTTTTTGTTTATATATACATACTTATCTTTACAGTTTTAATGAATGTTAATGTAACTCATGCATTCCTTTTCTTTTATTTTTATTGCTGAAATCACTGTCTCTTCTTCTCTCTTATTTTTAATGAAATTAGGAAATTGGAAGACATGAGGCTGAAGCCGAGAAGTGGAAGGACAAGATAATTAAAATAGACTTTAGTTTTTTTTAATTACAATTTTAAAGGATTGCATCAATTTTTAGCCATAAATATTAATGATTTTTCAGCCTATAAATAGAATAAAATATGAAGATAGAGGTGAGGTTCACATCTCTAGCTAGCAGGTCATATGTGATTTCCTAAAAGAGGAAAGTCGTCCCCGACCTGAGTAGCTGGTGACAGCAAAATCCTTTTTCGTGTTGTGGTGTAGAGGAAAGTTGTCTCCATCATGTGTAGCAGGTGAGCAACGGGAGCTTCTTTTGAAGAGGAGTGAGCAAGGGGGTATATTTCTAGAGAAGAGGTGATTGTTCTTAGTGAGTTGATTGTGTGTAAGAGATATGAAAAGACTGGCTATTATTGTACAGAAGAGAAGAACATTGGAGAAAAACAACTTCTCTTTCTGGTGAGATTATTTTGTGTGGACTCTTTCTACTTTATTTTTTTAATGAAAACTCTTTATTTTTCCTTCAACATTTTAGCAACTAAGTAATCTTTATAAGGTATGTGATAAATTATGTTATCGAAATAAAATTTATCTCGACTAATTAGGAATTCATGTAATGTTGATGTGTTAACTTCCTAAACTTAATTTAGTTGTGATCTGACCAACTAGAAAGTTAAACTAACTCCTGATATAGGACTTCTAATGTTAATTGGGAATCATAATGTATATAAGAGTCTAGAGAATTCCTGAAAACTTTTACATGGTTAATTTCCCTTAACTATAATAATAATATGACCTCAATGGAGGTTTAGGAAGATTTGTCTATGATTGTCAATGATAAGGTAGGAATTTCATAGGAAGAATAATGTGATTCACATGATCTGATTCACTTGAGCATGATCTTTAATCTTATCAACAAACTCTAAAAATATAGTTTGGTTTTAATTATTAAGAATTTAGACACTTTTCAANCTTGAGACATCATCCACCAAACAAGAATGGGTCAAACGAGAAGGGAAAGCAAAGGCAAAACCCTAGTCAAGCAACTGATAAAGAACTAAAGAGGTTCCATGCGCTAAAGAAAAAATCGCCGAAATAGGAAGGATATGAGAAGAGAAAACATCACATTCGAAAAAACTCATAAGCTCTCTCATATCTGCGATTAGAAGAAGAAAACTGCTCGTTATACCTCAAATCTGTCGATCGGGGGGCTACGAAGCAAGACGACAAAGGAGAGCCGCGAGGGAAGTTGTTAGGGCTGAAAAGAAACGAAAGGGGTAAGCGGGACAATTGTTCAGAGGAAAGCAGGGCCGCGGGGCTAATATCGCGGCCCGCTTTCTATCTGCTTTGCCAAAGTTTTGCCGCAAAGCTTCGAACCAAACAGAGCACTGCGGGACAAAGCCGCTGTCGCACGTCGCGCCGCGCAGCAGAAGCCGAACCAAACAGGTCCTTAGTTAACTAGAACTTCAATCTGTAAGAAAATTTAACAAGTTTTCTGTGGGATCAATACACAAACCCAAATATGCGTACCATTGGATTGATATGTATACTTGCATGATTGTCGATGCTTCATAGCATTTTGAGCATCAAGTGATGGATGTCAAGTGCCTGAATATGGATGGTTGTTATTAATGACTATAATTGGATGACAAATGTTGTGTAGCGGTTTTAGGCTAACATAGTTAAGTGATGAATATTTAGGATTTTAGTCTCATTATGCAGGCCACAGAGCTACAATTGATATATGAAGATTAACAATTATAGTCATGCGCTGAAAGTTGAATAGTTCTAGTCAGATGTTAAAACTCAAAGAACAGTAATATCGAGAAGGAGATCATTCATTTGTTTATGAGGGACCGTGGATGAATGACTGTGGTTGGGTGATTGAGGCTATGTAGTTAAGTTCAAGCAATAGTAATCTTTAAAAAAAAAAGATCAGATGATATTTGTCACGTGATGCACATATAACAAAATTCCATTGATGTTGGACGAGTGTTCGTGATATGATGATTGCGGTTGGAACATGGTGGTTAGGTGGCATTGTCCCGATGGTGAGGAATTAATAAAGATGGACGGGCACAATGATCTGGCAGTGGTGATTATATCCAGGTTGATGTGTGACAATAGCTCAACAACAATGGGGGTGATAAAATTATTATGATAATTCAACTGTGTTAGCCAAGCAAGAGTACATGTGGAAATCCGACAACTATATATGGCCAGACAAAGGTAGTATTGTGATGTTAATAGCCGAGTGGTGGCAATCTGATGGTAGTGGACGGATATAGCTCAAGAATCCTCCCATCATCAGAGCTCCATTGAATCTATCCTTTAGATTCAAGATTTATATCTTTCATGTGAAGAGTGAGATTCTATTTAAAAAGTTTGACAACAGCACTTTCTATAAATGTCATCGTAATTCAAACACTATATTGGACGATCCAGAAAGATTCTTTCGATCTTATAGATGTATTTGTATGTATGACTACTTTAATGATGTTAAAATAAAAAAAAAATTAGTCCCATTCAACTCATGTCATCGACCAACTAGATTTGACTAAAAACTTGTACGATTTGTAGACCATATGATCATCTCATTGAAGTCTAAAAATATATATATCATTCTTCAATTGGACCATATAATTATTTGGTGTTGTTGGTTAGTTTTGTTAAGTAATATTGATTAATCTATCCAATATTGAGAAGAACCAGACTTAATCAATTGTCTGTTCTAAGAAGTAGACAAATTTGAAGAATTTCTTATGCATTACCATGTATTGTCGTGCAGAGAAACGCAGGTCAGAAGAAAAAAGTGAATTTTATATGTTTATCTCTCTAAATTTCCACCATTTGAGTCGCTGCAAATCTGGACACAACACAACCACTAATTTCTTTACACAATAAGGTATATTTATAAATAAAAAATTAAAAAATCTAGCCTCCATTTTGCACAAAAAATAAAAAGATAAAAAAGTAAAATTAATGGTATGTTTGGAGCAGCTTATTTGGTGCGGTGGCATTTTGAAAACGCACCTAGCCTGTTTGGGTAAACCCCGTTTTGGCAGCTTATGCGTTTTCAAAACCCCAAAAAAAGCGTTTCAAAACCCAACCAAAGGAGAAAAATCCGGCAACCGGCCGGCCTTTCCAAAAAAAAAAAAAATTGGAAAAAGCAACAAAACCAAACTAACAACAAAATAATCAAAAAACCGCAACAGCCCCAAAAAAAACCCAAAAGGAAAAAAAAGCAAACCCAACCAATAAAAATAACCAATAAAATTTTCAAAGAAAAGGTCGGTTGGGCAACCTAAAAAGGCCGCCGAATTTTTAAAAAACGCAACCAAACCGTTGGGTTGCCGCGTTTAGAAAAAACTGCCCAACGCCGTTGGGGTTCAAAAAAAAGCGGCTAACCCGAAACGCACAAGTTGTTGCCCTAAACAGACCCTAAGCAGCTCTACTCTTAGAAGAGATTACTTGAAAATTGATATGAATTTAGTTTTTAAATCATTTTTTAATATATTTTTTACGATCTAGTCTGAATTATTGCTGAACTTTTTTAATGTAAAGGAAAAAAAACAGTAATTAATAAATCTTTATTATTGATACAAACATTTAATGTTCCAAAATCTCACTTTAAATACATCGAATGTTTCCTAAGGAGGATTTATTCTTAAGAGTAATTTAATAAGTATTATACATGCTAAAATGATTTAAAATTAATGGCCCACATGTTTCTATTTTAATTTTATAAAATTAAATTGATTCTTAAAATTAGGGGTGTAAACCAGCTGAACACGAGCCAGCCTAGGCTTAACTCGTGTTCAACTCATTAAAAAATATCATTGCTCGTGTTTGGCTCCTTTTTATTTCGAACACAGAAAGTCTGTTAGTGTTCGGCTCATTTGCTTAACAAGTCGAACATGAGTTGTTTGCGAACAAAGAGTCGTTTTGACAATCCTAATCACACAATCGTAGGATGTTAAGGGTTAGGGAAAAATTTTAATGTTATTGTTTATATTAAAACATCATTTAAATATGATTTAAAATAATTTTATTTATTTTTTTAATTAATAATTTTAATTGATTATAAATCATTGTAGTATTGTCGTGTCTTTAGATTAGTTGGTCGGCTATCTATTTGTCAGTTGTAACTCTCCTCTGGTCTGATGTTTGATTCCCCTCAGTGTAGGGCTTGATAATCTAATTCTTTGGCGCGTGAAGAATGGTTGAGGCTCTTATAACATATCTTAATATATATATATATATATATATATATATATATATATATATATATATATATATATATATATATATANATATATATATATATATATATATATATATATATATATATATATATATATATATATATATATATATATATTTGTTGAGACAAATAAATTAATCGTAATTCATTCACCTAAAAAAAGGGGCCAAATGCATACAAACCATATAGTTTTTATAAATTTATCTTTCTAATATCTAAATTGTATACAAATATTATTTTTTTACTGGTTTTATAAAAATGAAATACATCATTTCAGCTCTATAAATAAAGACATCAAAACTTAGTCGTTAGATGTATAAATACATAAAGATTGTATTACGAAATACCCAAATAGTCCCTCGATTCGCGTTCAAAGATGAGTGGTCCCGTCACGGTCTCGTACTTAGAATAGCGGAACCGCCACGTGTCTCCCAGCGAAATAGCCGGAGGACGAGCGGTGACCGGAGGCACCGCGATGGCAGCTAAGGATAACGGCGGTCGCCCGTCACGGGATGCGCTTCGCTGTAACATGTCTTGATTCAGGAAAGAATCCGCAAAAGGGAAGGGAGAGGCGTGCAATTTACTCACGTGAAACGAGGGTATTTCGGGAAATTTAAAAATTTTGTATTTTTTCTTGGTTCTACATCAATTTTTGCTATGGTTTTTTAGGGTGATTACTGATAGGGCTGTCAAAACGACTCGTTGTTCGTGAAAATCTCGTGTTCGGCTCGTTCGCTAAGCGAACGAGCCTAATGAGCCGAACATGAATAATGTCGTTCGTGTTTGGCTCGTTTTGACTCAAAATATTACTGTCAATTATATATATTTTTTGACGAGTACTATTTTTAAAAATTTTAATTGACTACAAGGCTACAAAGATTTATAATCAATTAAAAGTATTAATTAATAAATTAATAAAAATTATTAAATTAGTCAAATGATACTTTAAATATTGTCTCAATCCTTAACATCTTATAGCTACTTGATTAGGGTTGTCAAAACGACTCTTTGTTCATGAACGGCTCGTGTTTGACTGGCTAGAGCCGAACACGAATACACTTTTTGAACTCGAAATATAAACGAGCCGAACACGAACTGAGTCTGGTCTCGCTCGTGTTCGGCTCGTTTACACCCCTAAAGAGATATTTTGAGGTTATTTTGATGTATGAGTACGTGACAGGGCATGGGGTTTTACTATATTATTTCAAATTTTGATGTTTGAATATTTTATTTCTGTTATTTTAATTTATTTTTGTCCGTAGAAGTGATATTCTGCATTTTATGCTTGTAATTTAAATAACATGTTGACATGAGATGTCCATGTGAAAAATATCAAAGGGAATACATACACGTGGATGGCTATTAAGGGATCGTTTGGAAGGATTTATTACCTAGATGGATGAGATTGTGGGCTTTTTGAGGAGATTATCCATTCGGGACAAGGGATTTAAGGTCTAGGGGGGTGATGAGGCGTCACATCGTAGTTTTATCTATTTAGGAAAATTGTATTTGGGCAGTTTTTTCAAAAAGCTGTCGCTGACATCAGTGTTTTTTAACTGATCCTGATTTGATGTGATCATAGCTTTCTAGCTGTAGTTTGGCTTTTTCAAAATTAAAAAAAATTATAATAACTACCACAACTTTTTGAACATTATATTATTTTCCAGCAGCTTCACAGTTATTTTTTAAAAAG
Organism: Phalaenopsis aphrodite; assembly: GCA_003013225.1. Taxonomy (NCBI): domain Eukaryota; kingdom Viridiplantae; phylum Streptophyta; class Magnoliopsida; order Asparagales; family Orchidaceae; genus Phalaenopsis; species Phalaenopsis aphrodite. The sequence continues at coordinate 1,579,782 of NEWO01000049.1, forward strand.
TTGCAACTGCCACAAGCAAACCCTTGAGGAATTTAAGTGGGTCAATTATAATTCTTAGTGGGTGAAATTCGACTTTGAGGAATAACAACTTTTTGTAAGTACACCGTGGTTATTTAAAATTACACATTGGCCTTTAGCAAGTGCACCCTGACCTTAATGAGTTCAATATGCTTTTGATGAGTTCAACGTAATTAATAAGTTTAAAGTGAATAATTCAAGTTCGACCTTACCAATGTGTTATTATGACTAGCAAGTTCACTCTAATTTTGGGGACTTCGTAATGATTCAGATGCATTCAACATCATTGATGAGTTCATATTGAACATTTGAAGTCTATAATGAATCTAAAGAGGCCCTAATTTATCATTCTTGTCAAACTGTCTACTTTAAACCTTGAATTATATTGGCTTGAACCAAGCCTACCGAAAATTTAAATGTACATTTAATTTTCGTATTCTCTTATATCTTTAAAAAGTGATTTATAAGAAGATAAAAAGAATCATTAACATAAAACAAAATTATCAATTTGACAATTTCTCATAATAAACCTACAAATCTTCCACCCAACAATTGAGTTAGTGTTGAGAAATTAGGGCGAAGAAAAACAGAAATCGACACAAATTCAGAAGAACGCAAACATTTAACGAGGTTAGACAAAGATGCCTACGTTCTCGGGAGCAGAGCGAAGAATTTCTTTCAAAATTCAGAAAAGAGATTACAGAATTTGGGGTAGCACCTAGGGTTACATACAAGTCAATTTATAACCCTAGAAAACTCTAGAGGTCAATTTGTAATTACCAAATTACCCCTGTACATCACCCCCAACCCACATAAGGAAAGTCCCCTGATTTGGACATAATCTTTAGCTCTTCACTACTCTGCTCCCGAATCTGTCCTTTTATGGTATATGAGTCATATCTAACAAATCTCCACATTGGCGAATATCCAACTCCTTAGGAGAAATACGTCATGGAGTTTCTTACATACCAGAAGTGGGTTGGGTCATCATGCTTCTCTAGCAGTTGCAAACATTCAACAAGTCCAAGCAATGCAAGAACTTGTTGATAGTAAATGGTTTAGTCAACATACCGGCTGCATTTTCATTAGTATGAACCTTCTGCAATAGTATCTCATAAGAAGCAATCACTTCTCTGATCTTGTGATACCTGACATCAATGTGCTTGGTTCTCGCATGGTACAGTTGGTTCTTAGCCAGATAAATATCACTCTGACTATCACAATGAAATTGAACTCTACCTTGCTCGAAGCCCAGTTCCTTTAATAGCACAACAAGTCATAAGGCTTCTTTGGTAGCTTCAGCTACTGCCATGTACTCAGCTTCAGTTGTAGATAATGTCACAATAGACTGAATTGCTGATTTCCAACATATAGGCCCTCTACTAAGAGTAAGCACATACCCAGTTATAGACCTTCTCCCATCCAAATCACCAGCATAATCAGAAAAAACGTACCCCACAACTGAAGGATCATCTTGCTGACTGCCAAAAATAATTTCATGTCCTACAGTACCCTTCAGATACCTGAAAATCCACTTGTCTACTTCTCAATGTCAGGTTCCAAGTTTAGTCATGTATTTGCAAACTTGACTGACAACATGAGCCAAATCAGGACGAGTACATACCATTGCATATATCAAGCAGCCAACTGCACTAGCATATGGAACCTTTGTGATGTCTTTGATTTTTGTATCTGTCTTAGGACACTGTTTTGAAGAAAGCTTAAAGTGATTTGCCAAAGGAGTGCTTACAGGCTTTGTTTTGCTCATCTCAAACATGTCCAACACTTTCTCAACATAGTCTCGTTGAGATAAACATAATCGTTCCAAGTCTTTATCTCGATGAATCTCCATTCCAAGAATCTTCTTCGTAGGACCCAAGTCTTTCATGTCAAATTTCCATCATGATAAAGCTTTCAAACCACAGGCATCATTCATATTCTTTACGACAATCAGTATATCATCAATATACAGCAACAGAAAAATAATAAAACGATTATCAAGGCTTTTCACATAAACACAAAAATCATACTCACATCTATTGTAGCCAATCTGAATCATGTAGGAGTTGAACAGCTTGTGCAATTGTCTTGGAGACTGTTTCAACCCATACAGTGATTTCTTTAACCTACAAACCAGATGCTCCTGTCCAGGTTGAGCGAACCCTTCTAGTTGCTCCATGTAAATCTGCTCCTCCAGATCACCATGCAAGAAAGCAATTTTTAAAATCAATCTGCTCTAAATGCAAATCTCAAATGGCTACTAATGCAAGCACTGTCTTGATTGAAGTATGTCTAACCACAGGAGAAAAAATTTCATCATAATTTATTCCCTTCTGCTGTGAAAATCTCTTTGCTACCAATCAAGCTTTGAACTTTTGCCCTTCTTTTTTGATACTGTTGGTTTTTTTTTGTACACCTATTTGCACCCAATATCCTTCTTTCCCTCAGAAAGCTGAACTAGCTCCCAAGTGCAATTTTTTTGCAAAGAATTCATCTCCTCAACCATTGCAGCCATTCATTTTTCTTTCTCCTGGCTAGCGATAACTCCTTGAAAAGTGGTTTGATCATCGCTGCTGATGAGAAGTGCACAAGAGACGAAGTCTTCATAACCTAATCTGCTAGAAGGCCTTATACTTGTGTGTCTCTGTCTATCTCTGTCTAGATTATAATTCTGCAGATCATCTGAAATGGAATCACCAGGTGTTGGGTTTAAAACTTCGACTCTCTCGATTGTTTTTGGATGTTGTTCTAAATTCATCTACACTGCATCTAAACTGGAATTGTTCCCTTGCACCTTGTCTTAATTCTGTTGTAACATGGACTGTTCATCAAAAACTGCATATTTGCTGATCACCATCTTCTTTACAATTGGATCCCAAAACTTGTATTCTTTCACACCTCTCTTATAGCACAGAAAGATGCACTTCTTGGATTTTGCATCAAGTTTTGATCTTTCATCTCCAGGTTTATGCACATAAGCAGGACAACAAAAAATACGTAAATGATCAAACTTAACGGGTTTATATATCCATACCTCTTCTGCGAACTTGTCACCTAACGATACCCGAGGTGATCCATTGATGAGATAAAATACTATATTCATATCCTCTGTCCAGAAACTCTTAGGAAGTCATGCATTCAGTTTCAAGCATCTTGCCCTTTCAATTAAGGACATGTTCATCTTTTATGTCACATCATTCTGCTGTGGTGTTTTGCGCACTGAAAAATGTCTCTGAATCTCATGCTCCTCACAGAACTTCTAAAACTGTGAATATGTGTACTATGTGTCATTATCGAATCTCAAATACTTGATCTTTCTGCCAGTTTGGTTCTCCACCTCAGCTTTCTACAACATGAATTTAGAGAAGACTTTAGAATTCAGCTTGAAGAAATGCACTCAAACTTTCCTAGAAAGATCAACAATAAAAGAAACAAAATACTGAGATCTTCCCAATGATGATTCTCTGGTAGGGCCCCATACATCAGAATGCACATAATCAAGAATTCCTTCAGTTTTATGTTTTCCCATCATAAAACTGACTCTAGTTTGTTTTCCAAGAACAAAAAACTTACAAGATCGAGCTTGCAACTTTTAACACCATGCAACATATTTTTTATATGCAATTCTGTCATCCCACGTTCACTGAGATGACCCAGACGCATATGTCATAGTTTTGTACTATCATCATCTAACTTCACAGAATGAACTCCACTTACAATTGTACTCCCCAACAGTTTGTAGATATTACGTGCAGTTACATTTCCTTTCATCACAGTCAGTGCACCCTTAATAATTCTGATGGTTTCCCTATCCTCATCTGCCTTGGGAATGAAACAATTTCTATGTAAAGTGCCCAAGGAAATCAAATTCTTCTTCAGATTTGAAATATGTCTGACATCACATAATGTTCTAACTGTGTCATCATACATTTTAATTCTGACTTCTTCAATACCAATAATATTGCAGCATCTATTATTACCTAGATAAACTAAGCTAGAATTAGTTGACATGTATGAAGTAAACCACTTCCTGTTAGGTGTTATGTGATAAGAGCATCCTGAATCAAGAATTCATGTATCTATGAACTGAGTTGATGAAAATGAAAACATATCACCATCACTACAATCTGAATTGTCACTTTGCACCACATTTACAGACTTTAATGATCCATCACATTTCTCCTCAGTCTGCTTCTTGAGCTTTGGACAATCTCTCTTCATATGACCTGACTGCTTGAAATTGTAGCAATGAATTGTCTTTTTGCCTTTAGGCTTGGATCTGGAATTTTGCCTTCTAGAACCCTCTTTCTCTCTCTTCCTTCCACAATCCTGCTTATGCTTAACATAAAAACTGACGTCATGAGAGTTTTCCCCTGCATTCTACTTCTGCTGGTTGTGAGCCAACAATGTTGCAGTAATCTCATCAACTTTGATAATTTCTTTACCATATGTAAGAGTAGTCACCGGATATTCATAGGAAGAAGGCAGTGAACAAAACGGAATCATTGCTCGGTCTTCATCCTTAATATTCACATCAAGTCATGACATGTCTGTGATTATTTGATTGAAGTCATTAATATGTTGCATCATATCAGAACCTTCTTACATCTTCAACCCATACAGCTTTTGCTTCAGATATAATTTATTCGTCAGAGATTTAGCCATAAACTGAGTTTCCAATTTTTTCCATATCTCCCCTAGTGATTTCAGATTCATCACATGATACATAACTTCATCTGTCAGACATAAGCGTATAGTTGTTGTCACTCATTGTTGTAATTCTTTCCAATCTTCATCACTATTGGCTGCTTGAAAATGCCATATGGCATCAGTACATGTCTGTCATTTGCTCATTGGTTGCCCATCTTCATCATGTTATTATACTTTTTTTAGTACTTAGTATCAGTCTATACTCAATGCAACTCAAAGAATATTAAGTTTATATTTGTTTATGGAGAAGTGCAAATCTTACTCATAAAAATCATTAGATCTTTCTAGGATAAAAAGTAGAATAATAGAAGAAATGAGATAGAAAAGAAAATAGATGTTTGACAAGAGAAGTTAATTAGTGAAATTTATTCATGATAGCCAAAAACTTTGAATACTTTCATGTTTTATGCCAATAATGCTTTATGAGCTCTCATTTGAAGGTTTAGGTTGCTATAAATATTCATATAATTTTTTTTAAAATGATCAATTTTAATTTTGATAGACATTTTTTAGCAATAATCAAGATTCTAAAAATTACATGTAAGGGATTGTATTGATGAGTGCTTCAAATGCTTTTAAGGTGAAGCAGATGTGTTCATTGTCTAAACAAGAAAGGCCACCAAGCATCTCTATGAAATATACAACAAACTTGTTGTGGTGCATTAAATTTTAGAAGGGTAGATCCCTAGATAGATTTGGGCTGCATCCCAACATGTACTAGAGTGTAGTGACCAAGAATTTAGAGGAAGAAGAAAATTAAAGAGAGATTATTAATTTTACAATATATTCTCATTTATCTATGGATATAAAAATATCAATCTCGGTACAATTTTATTTATAGATATCAAAATAAATAAATAAAATTAGAATATAAATAATTAAAAACAAAAGATCTTTTAAAAAGAAATTAAAATTCTAAATGTGCTAAATATCACCTCCAGTATCATTTTGTATATTTAAAAATTTATATCAAGATGTTATTTACTCAAAATTTTTTTATAATTAAAATTAAACATTAGTTTTTTTTTTATCATTGCTATTATTATGACCTGATCAATCAGATTCGATTATCATCTCTTAATTACAAATAATATGTGCCTCACCCCCCCTCCCTTTAATTTATTTTCTCTGTAATCGATATTTTATAATTAAGAAATATGAATCAAATAATAAGATTAAAGAATAATAGAATAATGTTAAAATATATGTATACATAATTGATAGTTTTCTATAATTATAATGACTTTGGTGCCACTAATAACATGTTGTTGTTGTTATTATTATTATTGAGTTATTATTGAAAGATGAAAACATTTTTGTTATCTTATTGTATGGCTGAAAATGAGTTTCGTTAGGCAGGAAAGCTAAAGTGCTAAATGGACCTCGTGGACTTAATGGATTGAGCTCGCCAACCATGCACTTAATGGTCTAGCGCTGACCAGACCAATCATACCCGTTAGTTGTACATATGTACGTGATAAGCTACAGAGTTCTTTTTCAACCAGAAGGATCTCATGAGTATCCCTGAAGCATGTCAGCATTCCTACGAGTTCCTCAAAATGAATTTATCATCTCTTAATCTTCAAGTGAGTTCTTTCAGTCGAATTCGCTCAAACTGCCTGAGTTCTTATTCCAAACTCGCATGAATTTGTTAGACCTTCCCACCAAGATTGTCAGCAACTACCTGGCTACACCACCAAGCTCAACTCGCCTTAAAGACAGAAGGAAGAGAGCTCCAATCTTTCAACATACAAATCACCATTTATAACACGGAAATCCACACCAGTAATTTTTTCAATAACAAGTATGTTCATGCTCCATAATATATGGCCCAAGAACCTAGGTTTATATTTTATTCTTTAGACCCCTATGTGGGTACATAGGCACCATAGCATAAAGATAAAAAAAGAAAATTGTAATAGGGAGGGAGATATTAGAACTCTCGATTTTCACGAGCTTACTTGCAACTACTTCCCATAGGCATAGTTGAACCCCGAGAGGAAGGAAAGTATGAGCTAAGTGGTAAACTCTTGCGACTATTCTTCAATGCATAGTCCACAAAGCTTATTGGTTATGGAAAACATCGTTTCAATTGAATATGAATAGAAATGTTTCCAAACAAACCTAATTGGGCAGGGCCCTATTGCGATCATCTCATCCCTCTAGGCATGAACATAAGTTATCTATTCTCTCATTTTGTCATTCTCCATTCTTTTCGTTGTATGTTATAAAAAAACTAAGAGAATCAGAGAATTAAAAATATATTCAAAAATAAGTTTCTTTAAAGAACAGGAAAGCCAAGTGCTAAATGAACCTTATAGGCTTAATGGATTGAGTCTACTAGCCGTGAACTTAATGGTTTAGCGCTGACTAAATCAATTGTACTCGTTAACCAAACTCTTGAACGTGAAGCTAGAGAGCTCATTGTCGCCTAGAAGAACCCCACTACAAAGACTGTGAATTTAACTCAAAGATTGTTAATCTCTTGAATATTGATTCAAAGTTAGCTTAGTTCAAGATCAGATCAAAATAAACGAGCCCAGCTATGAGCAAAAAACTTTATATTAGTATTTTTTTTAGCTAATTTCTACATGGAATGGCTCGAGCTGGCTCATGATCAGAACGAAGTATTTTTTTATCTATAAAAATTACATATAAATAAAATTGATATGACGAGCTATGAGCCAATTTGGAGTTGGAATGGATCCAAATAACTCATTTTGAGCCTTTTTGTTTTAACTTCGAGCTGGATTGAGCTAATTTCAAGCTAGAATTGATCCAAATAACTCAAATTTAAGCTAGCTTGTTTCAATTTTGAGTCGAATAGAGCTCAATTCAATTTCAAGCCAAGTTGAGCCGATTTCAATTTGAACTCAATCTATTAGAGCTGATTTCAAATTTGCTCTAGCTTGACTCAAAATTGACTCATTAACAACCCTGCCCACGAGTACCGCCAAAGCACGAAAGCATTCCTGTGAGTTCCTCTGACTAAATTTATCAAGCCTTAATATTCAAGCAGCTTCTTTCAGTCGAGCTCACTCACACTATCCGAGTATTTATTCCAAACTCGCACGAACTGCTTGAACCTCCCCAAAAACTCATCCGCAACTACCTGACTACACCGCCAAGCTCGACATGTTGTTCTTCGAGACAAAAGGAAGAGAACTTCAATCTATCAACATATAAATTATCATTTATTAACAACATGACAATCCACACCCATAGCTTTGTCGACAATAACCAGCTCAAGCATAAACTAGTTTTATATTTTATTCTTTAGACTCCTACACAAGCACATAGATTTCATATCATACAAATAAGAAGAAAAGGTAAAAACAGAGGGAGACAGTAGACCTCTAGATCGTAGACCCTAAATAGACTCTTTTATCCCCTCTCTCTCTCTCTCTCTCTTTATTGAAGAACTCTTAGCTTTTTCTCCCTCCTCCTTTCCATAAGATCTCTCTAAATCTATATGAGTTCATGAATTATACGAGTCCCCCCACATATTGAGCACATAAATTAATCTTTTTTACCTTATTTGTTAAATCTAACCCAACTTGAAGCCAATTTTGACAAATATCCAAACCCAATACACACCCAATGGAACATCAAGACTTAGAACTGACCATTTAATGGTTTTGTAGGCCCAGCCGTAATAAGAATTAGCAAATAATGAGAATCCCAACACCTTTTCCTAAGCTAGGCCATAAATTTAGTGTCCCTAGCCATAAGTCCAGTCCAGTCCAGTCCAATATCACCAAGGGTGGGGGGGATGGTGTGGGGCCCACCTTTTTTGATTTATTAAGCGACATGGAAGGAATTCAGAGTTATTACTCTAGATCCTTCATAATCACTTTCCGCTCTGTTTCATTTCTCCTTCAACGTGTTCATTAATGCGACCCGAGGTTCCATGCCTGGCACACATATCGCTGCGAATTTTTATTTTATTTTTACTTGTACTTTATATATATATATATATATTTTTATTCCTATGATATTATGTATATATTTTTGGGACTTGGTGCACTTCATATGACCATCGTCGATTTTGCCCTCCGCAACTCTCCAAGCCATCGGCCCAATCAAAGGAGAGGTAAAAACAAGCTGAGCTTGAGTAAGTTCAGGTTTGATTTATGTTCGGCTCAATTTAAGTATTTGTGTTCATGTATTACTCAAAATTGATTCGTTAGAGTATAAAATTATTATAATTTTTTTAAAAAAAATAAAATTAAATAATGATTTTTTTGTATAAAATTGTTTGCATTAATATTTTTATTTCAAATCATGCAAAATTGATTAACTAAAAAAATTTTAAAGAATAAATTTGATACAATTACACAATAAGAATATTAATATTTTTGGCCAAATATTTATATTACTTCAAAATTATACTTTCACTAAAAAAAATAAATTTATTATAAATTTTAAAACGTACAAACTAAACAAGCGTATGAATAAATTCTCAAATAAAAATCAAACATGAATAAAAGAGTTGTATTGCACATTATACATTTGTTGCACATACAATTATTTCTTATATACACCTAAAAATTTCAAAAAAAAGACATTAAATTTAAATCCTATGACTTTGTACTCATTCCTTGACCTTTCTGTTTGACAATCTGAGCCTGTATTGATCTTGTACCTGCAATTCTTACTCATGTATTAGAAAAAAAAAGGAACAAATTAGAAA
>NEWO01000049.1:1599108-1635426 GCA_003013225.1 Phalaenopsis aphrodite
AATTTCTCACTTTCCCTCTTCTCTTACAACCCTTAGAAGAAAATCTTCAAGTCCCTCACTCTATCTCACACCTCACTCTTCTCTCTCACGCCACCACCAAAACTCTCTCTCTCTCTCTCTCTCTCTTGCCTCTCTCTTCTCTCTCACGCCACTACCAAAACTCTCTTTCTCGCTTCTCTCACAACCCTAGACTCCCTCTCTTTTTAATTAGGGTCTGCCTCTTCTCAAAAAGAATTCAAAATTTCTTCCCAATTTCTCTCCAAAAGTCACACCTTTTGAATTTCAAAAGATATGTTCATTCACTCAAGAGACATATCCCTTCATTAAATAGTTTTCCAAAGTGTTTAGATGCATTGAATCACTTCATGGGGCGTTGGAAACATTTGAATCCTTCAAAATTAGCTCAAAATTTGTCAGGAACCGCCTTAATCCATTAAATATCGTCTCTGGCGCTTATGGTGTCAGGTTACTAAAGTTTGCACTATTCTAGGTTCTAGCGCTTCAGCCTTCAAGCGTCGCTTTTCTATATAAGGGTGTCTCTGGTGCAATTTTTGACGCTTCAGGTTTCAGCTCTTTATAAGTTGGTGCCTCTGGCGCCAAAATCACAAAGTTATCGATTTTGGCTTCAAACTTCCTCCTTTTTGTTAATTTTGCTCCAAATGCCAAAAATTCATATACCTGCAACAAAAACATGAAATACTATCAGCAAAAATAAGCATAAAATGTACACTAAAATTAACACATTATTTTGGTGTATCAATTATCATAGGGCTTAAAACTTTATTGTGAAAGTTTCATGATACTTACTATAAAAAATAAAGTCCATGTGAATAAGTTTGATGCTTATATAAGTTGTATGATGATGTTGAACGTAATGTTGGACATTAAAAACTTCAGTTGAGAAGAAATGAACAAAGTATTTAGATTCTTAGCATGCAACGCAACATTAGATGAAAAATTAGTTGATTGATTCATAGAGCTAAGTGAAGGAAAATTAGACAAGGTGATAAATTTTAGTGGAAGGAGAAGAAGTTGTTGACTCATTTTTTAAATACACTGATACCACAACAACATTGAAGAATAGAATACTAGCACGAGAAAAGAAGATAGAAAGAAACAATTCAAGCAAAAAATTGTATATCATTCGTTACTATTTAAATTCTCACTTCGTAGGATTTACACAAGCAACAAACTTTAGTGCATAATTATCTTACAAAGATCATTTATTATTAAATGTATGCTCATAAAACATGTATATATTTTTTATCTTCTGATTTTTTTGATTTGGCTGAACCAGTTTAGTGGGTCTATTCATAGACTTTCTGTATTGTCTTAGGATTATAATTTTAAGCTTACGACATTAATAAATTGTCCAAGCATTTATCTAAATTATTATATTCTTTTCTCCAGTTTTGCTTCTTTGATTTTCTTTTTGTGTCTAGTTTCAACCTTCTTCTTCTTGGCTCCAAAAACCTGCTGCATACAAGGCCTAGTTCTGCTCACAAGGATTCATCTTCTTCTTGGTATCAGAGCCCCCCTTCCCAACGAAAACTCAATACCTTGTTCAATAAAATGCCTGACTATTCCTCAAATTAATTCTCGTCAGAATCCAATGGTAATTCTATCAAGTATGGAGGTATTTCTATCCCACCCCAACTAAAGTTTCTTATGTATCACATCAAGAAATCCATCAATGTTCTGCTACCACCGACAACAATTTGACATGAAGAAATTAAATTGTCAAACTCATGAAAGCCAATGGGTTTGAAGGTATCTTGATGGAATGCTTCCTTGCCCGCCCTACCACACCATTCAGTCGAATGGCTACACTTCACCTAATCTCAACCATTCTATTTTGGGTTCTAGTGGACCAAAACCTCATCGTGGCTCTATACTCGACCATATCTCTGTCATTATTGTCATATGTCATGAACTTGCAAAGTCCTTTGGCTTACTTTGGAGCATCGATTTCAATCGACTAACTGATTCCAGATAATTCAACTCAAGAACGAGCTTCACAACATCACCATGAAAGATTAAATGATGACAATATTTTTCCAATATTAAAGCCAAAGTTCATGCCATAACAATTGTTGACTCGTTCTTGGACAAAAAGGTTGTCATCCATTATACTCTTAATGTCTTCCCTTTACTTATCAGGCTTTCAAGACTTCTATCAGAACAAGTCTTCAACACATCAGTCTAGATGATCTCTACTTCCTACTATGCAGTGAGGAAACTAACTTAGTAGTTGAATGATAGAAAGATTTACTCGGCCCTAATCAATCCCAATACCCCTTTACACCCAGCATCGCAAAGGACGTGGTCACTCTAACCTCTCCACCACTCGCAATTCCAAACAAAAAAAAATTCCTCTTACATGTCAAATGTGCTCCAAACCAAGCTACTTGACAATAAAACGTTGGTATCATATGGATCCACCCAACAAAGCTCCTTCTCCAATGCAATCTGGTTGGTTGCAAACCCAGCCTCTCAAGATACCAAATGGTTACTCGATACAGGTGCCGCATCTCACTTATCTACAAACCAACAATACCTTCAACAATGTTATCCCTAAAATGGTCACTAACAAATAACCATCGATAACAACCAATCCCTCTCTATCACACATGTCGAGCAAGTCTTGCTACCTACAACTGTAAGCTCAAACTAAATCCTCTATTTCATGTTCAAAATCTCTCTTTCAATTTTCTGTCAGTCCAAAAATTAATATCTGAGAATGAATGTCTCTCCATTATGATAAATCAGGTTACACAGTTAGTGATAACATGACCAACAAAACTCTTCTCAGTGGTCCTCCCACAATGATCTTTAACCTCTCCTATGGCCAACAAGAACAGCTGTTCGATCCAACAAAGCTCTAATCTCAACATCAACTCTGACATCATCATGGCATGTTCAACTCAACCATCTGCATATCTTTGTTCTCTGTCAACTAGCATGACAATTCTTACAGTTGAAGATAATGATTCTACATCCTCTTTGTATTCTATGTAATATAGCTAAAAGCCACAAATTTAAAGTTTCCCTAGTCATTGCATGGTATTAATAAACCTCTTCAATTAGTCTACTTAGATGTATGGGGGCCCTCCCAATTCTTTCCTCACAAGATTACAAATATTACATATTTGTTGATGATTATTCTCATTATTGCTAGTTATATCCATTGAAATAAAAATCTGATGCTAGTACTACTTTCATTAAATTCAAGTCAATGGTAGAAAAATAATTTCAAACACCTTTAAAAATTCTCAAAACAAATGGCAGAGGGAAATATGTCAATCACATTCTCCACACTTATCTGTTTTATCAAGGGATTCAACATCGGCATAGCAGCCCTTACACACACTAGCAAAATGGATCCATCGAGCGAAAGAATCAACATACATTGGAGATGTATATGGCGCTCATGAAAACTGCAACCTTACCTTCCACTTTGTGGCCTGACATAATTCAAACCGCGACCTCCTTAAGAAACATTCTCCCCTCACCAGGTATCGGCAACAAAACTCATTTTCAACTACTACTTCAAAAATCGCCTCAATATACACACCTCAAAACCATCAGCTGCATATCTTTACTTATTTAACTCCCCATGCGAATAACAAATTCTCATTTAGGGAAGTCCTATGGCTAGGCCCTAGGCTACTAAAGAGGGAAAAACTAGACCTCAACCAAAAATGAGATCAACAATGAAAATTAAACATGCCCTGCATCATAACCGATACTATCTAACGATGGATTCTCTCGGGCAAGCCTGAATCATCACAGACCTTGTCTAAAACACACACTAGGGGTTATAGATGGATGTTTTAAGCTATAGGACACTATTAATTAATAGTATATAGTCTCGAGTCATTCAAGTGGACATCCTACACGTGTGACATAAAAAATTGATGCCAACAAGACTATGATCAAAACTTTAGCTTCATTACCAAATTCCCCATCATTCACACTCTCCTCACTGTGGTTTTCTCAAAACAGTGGGAAATGGTCGGGCTCGATATATCTAAAGCCATCTTCAATGGTTCGCTCACGAGATAGTCTTCATGTTGCAGCCTGCTGGCTTTGAAGATTCCACAAAAACAAATCATGTTTGTCTTTTGAAGAAAGCACTCTAAAGTCTCAAGAAATCTCCAAGATAGTGACACTCTGTTCTCACCTCCACCTTTCAATCTCGGTTTTCAACTAAGCCATGCGATCCCTTTCTCATGGCCTATAATGAATCCAACCCAGAAAGCTACATTTTGAGATATGTAGATGACATCCAAATTACTGGGAGAAACTCTAGCTTTCTTACTCATATCATCACTCAACTACATTAACATTTTCAAGTCAAAAATCTCAGTAAACCATGTTCCTTCCTTGGCATCCAGATAGATAACAACTCCAACAAATTATATCTCCATCAATTCAAATATGCTGAAAACATATGAACAAAAGTTGGAATGCAGTCATGTAAACTAATGGAAACTCCTACTTCCACTAAGGTCATACCATCCCCCACCAATGAAACTCTATACGACGATCCCCAACTCTACCTACACCTTGTTGGCTCACTCTAATATCTTACACTCATCTGACCCGACGTCACTTTTTCAGTAAACAAATTGTGTCAACATCTTCATTAACTTCCCAACAAACACTTTATTCAACTAAAACGGCTACTAAGTTAAATCAAATGATCCAGTGAAAAAGGATTACCCATATACTGTGGTAATTTAAAACTCCAGGCAATCTCTGACTCCAACTGGGCAGGGGAGCCAACTGATCCCAAATCCACCAAAGACTGTTGTGCCTTTCTCGACACAATTCTCATCTCCTGGTTCACCAAGAAACAAACTATTGTAGCAAGCTCTTCTACAGAAGCAAAATACTGAGTGTTATTTACTGCTGCATCCGACATCATCTGGTTAAGTAAAGTTCTTCAAGATCTTAAAATTCCACTCATAGAGCCAAGGACATTCTACTGTGATAATATTTCAGCTTCACTCTCGCCAAAATCCCATTTTTTTACGTCAGAACCAAACACATTGAGATCGATGTTCATTTCATTCGGGACTATATCAACAACAAATTTATCACCGTTCATCACCTCCCGACCACCGATCAAGTGGCAGATGTTTTTACCAAACCTCTCATCTCGCAAAGATTCTACAATCTATACAACAAGCTGCTTCCTCCTCCGAATCATCAGCTCGTAGGGCTGTATTTAATGTATTCTCATAAAACCTGTATATGTTTTTGTCTTCCGGCTTTCTGTTTTGGCTGAACCGATTTAATGGGTCTACATATAGACTTCCTGCATTGGCTTTGGATTATAATGTTTGGCTTACAGTGGTAATAAATTTGCTGAGCATTCTTCTCCTTCATTCCATTCTTCTGTCCGGTTTTTCTTCTCCTATTTCTTTCTTTCCTTCTGTCCACCTTGTTCTTGGCTTCAGAAACCTGCTGCATACAGGGTCTGCTTATGTTCACAGGGATTCATCTTCTTCTAAAGGATGAGATTCAATAGATAGTTGAACATGAACGTCCAAGTACATAATTTTCTAAAAAATTAATTTTAGAGAATCACAAAACATGCTCTTTTAAATAAAACAATGAAGTTCTTTTTAATATTTGATGAAAAGGAGAACTATAATTGTAATAATGCTGAAGACCAACCAACATAATATAATACAAATTTAATGAAGAGCATTATGTGGCAGCAATACATTGATTGCAGCATACTTTTTTCAGAACTTTTTAAACTCATAAAGTATAACTTCAGCATCATTCGTTGGGGGAGATATTATAATGTTTTCTCTTTGAAAATTTAAATGGAGCCGACTGACAATATGACTACATATAATTGCTGTAAATATTCCATTACAAAGCTGCATTAATGGATGTCTTTTCAGTAAACATCAACCATAAATAGTATATATTATCCTAGGCGAGCTGAACATTAATTTGCTTGGCTGCTGAGAAGAAGACAGTATGCTAGTGACTGTTATTTATAGCTATTCTTTCTTTGTGGTTCAAAGAAAGCCAGTATCTACTAATTATGAGCCTAGTGGAGTTGGGGAAGATTGACTGAATATTAAAAGCTTTTTATCCTTGTTGATATTATGAGAATCTATTTGGGAACTTTTCAATTGCCAACTACTCTTTTGTAATTCATCTCATAAGAATTGGTCGGAATACCTTAAAATTTTCTCAGCAGAAGTTCTGCCTACTCCTCCCTTCCTAAATTATTCTTTCATAAAGAAGGCAAGTTGGATTTGCATTATAAAGTGTGGAAAATTTTCAAATGGAGTTGTAATCTCAATTAATAGTAAATTAAGAAGATTGGGTTCACTTTTCTATAGTGGACAAAAGTCTAGAGATAAAACTCTTATTAAATCTTATTAAGTTTTTTTTGTATGATTGTGTTGTTTTCTAATCAAGCTTTTCGGGTATCAAGATGCATAAATTCTTCTCAATTATCTTCTGGAAACATTAGACATTAATTTTCTGTTTGATACTGCTTATGTGAGTAGTTGTGTAAATTTATATATTCAAATATTTAGCATAATGTGGGGAAGATGAACCTTAGTTTGTTGGAAAGCTATATCTGACATGACAGTATTAATGGCAACTCTCGAGTTTGTCTTACTAATGGGACAATTTGTTCCAATCACCAAGTCAATGAGCATTTTATCCCAATCACATTTGTCGTAGAAGCGCGTCAAAGGTTAGTTTGCTTAAATATACGACTTACTATGCTCATTGACTTAGGCTCTTGAGTAATGATCGTATTCCTCTCTTCAACACATACCAAGTCTAATATCTTTTCGAACAAGAGGAAGGATGTTACTTTCCATCAACAGCACAACTTTCAATTAGAGACTACCTCATGTTTATCTAGTATGCTTGAAATTTCTTAAAGAGTCAATTCCACTGAAGTTCAAGTATTTTTAGCATGAGAAGTACAATGTCACCCTTAATTTATTTGGCTTGAGTACCTAGACCCTTTCAAGAAAGTCCTTTCCCAACATAATATTGTGAATAAATGTAAGGGTTGAACATTCACCACCACTTCCAAAGAATCTACAAAGAGGATGTACAACGGCTTAACTTCAAGCAAGCATCAATCTGCATTTGATAAATTGTTTAATCTAATTTTGTCTTGGAAAAAGACACATAAATACATTACAATAACTATGATGAATCAAGTAACGAAAGAGAGCTTATAAGATTATGTGGCTCGTTTCAACTTAACTTCACACAAGGCAGCAAATTCAAACTCGTACTTACCAAGTTTGATTTAATTCTAAGGTTATACTTAGAGATGTAAATAAGTTAAGTTGTGCTCAAGCCATAACAAATTTGAGCTTGAATCATTTACAAATTGGCACATTCAAACTTGAGTTTGAGCTTAATAAAATTAAATGAGCTTGAGCTTAGCTTGTCAAACAACAACAGGCTGTTAATGTTATTCTAGACATTTCATATGAGTGTTTTTGAAAATTATTTCTTTCAATATGTCTAAATTTAATTCCCCCATAAATTACATTATTACTTGTGCTTACTAATATGCACCACTATCTATAGCTTGTTGTGAAATTTAATATGTCAAAATTATTAATATTTATATGCTTTTGTATCATATGCTTTTGTATCATAAATATGTGCAAAAAATAATAAAAATGTAGGAGTTATAGGTGTTTTTGATTGGGAGATTGTGTATTATGTGCAATCAAGTAGAGTTATAAGGGGGTTCACATCTATATTATTATCCATATGTGTATTTGATACGTCTGAACAGAAGTGAAAAAGTGGAGGTATAAGTGGAAGTTGAGTTATTAGTGGCGTAGGAGAAATATGAACAAGTGGAGATATAATTGGAAGTGGAGGCATAAGAAGGCGACAAGAAAATTTTAAAACAATTCAAATAAATAATTTAATTTAATTTTCATGTTATTTGTTCGCTCTTATGATAAGATATTGCTTATATTGTTATTTAGCATATGCTACTGTAGTTACAATTTATTGTATTAACACTGTTTTGGCATGTAATATTTATTTACTGCAAATACAAGTTTATTTTTTTTAATATTGAAAATTGTAGTAGATTTTGAGTTGCCTCTTAAACTGTGGTTGTTCACCCTTGCTTTACTTGCTTGTTTTGTTTCAGGGAGGGTAAGGTTCAGGTTGAGTAGAAACTTTTGCATTATTTGAGAGAAAGCCTGATTTTCGACATGTCAGTATCTTAGATCTTTATTTTTGACAGTCATGGTGATGTTTAGTTTTTATATGATAGAGAGATTAAACAATGATTATTGTATATGTTTTATTTTATTATATAGTACTAAGATCAGAATGAATATTACGTATTTTATTTTATAACATTTGATGATATTAGTGGCTCTGTGTGTGAAACTTGAAGCAAAATAGATAAATAAGATTCCTTTCAAATAGATCTTGGGTAATAATTTCTTTTTCATGACCTTGACTCGAGATGACCCCGCCTCAATATGATGGGCTGCATCGAGTTGGGTTGTGATACCGATTATGTGTCCTCAAAAATGAAATTCTTGTGTAGACCTCACACTGCAGTGCCAATAAGTGGTGTTACAACTCTGAGGTGGAAAGCATGGCTTATGACACTACAAGCAACACCATGAAACCAAGATGTAAAAGACCATGAATTAGAGCTCACTAGCTAGGATTAGTTTATGGACTCTTGACTAAAGGGGCGTATGACTCAAGGTCTCATCGTCGAGAAATGGTGTCACAAATCTAAGTTAGACAGACACAAAGTTTAGTAAGGTCATAATGTTGGGAGCAATGTAGTGGCACTATGACAACTTAGGATAGAAAAAAATCATGGTATCATATAAATTATACCATGAAGGTTTCTTAGAAAAAGGGTTGTGCCTACGTAGACCCAAAATAAGGATACAGTGTCATAGTGCCCAAAAAGTAGCTTAACAATTCCAGGAGAAAATAAAGGGTTTTAACCACCCAATACACTCAGAAAAAATGATGAGAAAGGGATTGGAAACAAAAACTAATAGTTTTATCTAAACTTAGCCTCTCTAAAACAAACCTTAGAAGCTCTAAGAAGAGAGAAGCACACTTAGGTTTAAAGAGACCTCACATATGCAAAGTTGAAGAAGTCCCTTAGCTTAAAAGCTGCAAGAAGGGCTCTTCAAATTTCTTTGGTTGCGGAAAGCACCACCTATGACAAATAAAACTCTATCAAAACCAGAAGATCTTGAGGACAAGGTGTGGAAGGAAGCTCGCACACCAAAAGCCCATAACGAGGAGGGAATGTGAAGGGAAACTCACACACACTCCAAACAGAAAAGAGTAGAATCTCAAACCTTGAAAATGAGAAAAGAAACCTTGCACACCCAATAAAAAGAAACCCTCATTCCACTCCCTTGGAAGCTTAAGGGGGATGACTAGTTTCAAAAATCCAACCCTAAAGGTAGCCCAAGGGTGCCCTTTTTAAAGGGAAAAAAGTGTTTAATGTCACAATGCAAGTTCAATCACTCTAGTGCCGCTGAAGTGGCTTTGACAACCTCGTCCAATTAGACGGTCATCTTAGGACCATACAAAATTGACTTTTTATGGCATTGTGGTGTCATCATAAATATCATGATGTCAATAATGTAACACTAATAGTCATCCCATTAGTGACGCTCTCAAGATGAGAACTTTAAGGTCTCACAATACCTTTACCATTATCAAAGCTCGATCACATGTCATTGTGCTCTAGGCACATCTTTGTGTTCTTTGTCTTTCAATTTATTTTGTAGAAAGTGGTCATAATAGCAAATCAGAGGTATGTGTATAAAGTTATGGTGATTTTTGTGGGACCTTCCATTCAGTTGTTTATCATGAAGCACTAGCATCACAACGGGCCAAAACTTACCAAATTTACTTGTTTGCCATAAAATATGAGTAGATGAGTCCCATGATGCTCAAACATAATATGACATCAAAAACATTCTAAAAATGATGCCAACAATATCATATTTGAGGGATTGAAAAAAAATTTGTTAACTAGATTTTTTGCTTCAAAATTTTTTTTGACTTTAGAGTTACTCTAATCATGGGTAAAAGCTCGTTCTAAGATAAAGATTGACGAAGATGTAATGATCTATCTTTATCTTGGATTAAGTCTGACCTTTTCTCCATTTAGTGTTGATTTATTCTTGATATATTTTATGTTTAGACATTGATTGAATCAAATCACACTTACCTTGGATAATCTGACCTATATTGTGGCAATACTTTGTACTTCCTAAGGAGCCATGACTTACTATACTACCTATTTAATTCCTAAGTTTTAAATTCTGCCTTTATGGTATTTTAAAGAGCCTAAACTTAATGTATGAAGCAATAATGCCTATCAATGTTCACCAAGTTTTCCACACACCTTAAACCCTATATCATTCTAACTGCTCTCCTAGCAACATTGCATTGATTCTACAAATTATTATTATTATTATTTTTAAATGAGAAGAAGTGCCTAGAGAATAAGAAATATGATGTTCAGTGGACAAGAATAGAGGTATACTCAAAAGCTTACTTCCAATATATGAATTAAATTTATTGTACTAATAAATAGTGGCATAGAGGATGTTGTTTTGATATATTATATAAATCATAATAGTCCTTACCTTATTTAAAAATATTTTGATAAGATATCTAATTTACATATGTGTATGATTAAAAAAGTTATTAAATCTCTAAACATATAAGATCTAATTAGTATGTGGGAACTAATTAGTCAAATGGATACTACTTTTGAGTATATTATTTGACAATATAGCCAATTCCTACTTTAAGAGAGGTAGACTCTAATTTTTTGCTAAGAAGATCAAGAATCAAACATCTAACATATAAGTTAGCTTAATATAAAAACTCCCACTAAAGTTTTAGAGAAAACATTTTAATAACATCTTTTAGTCTCATAAAATCTAAGCCACCTTCTTTAGAAGAATAAGAAATCTCATTTTAATAAAAACAATATATTTTATTTTTTATTGCATTTAACTCCCTAAATAAATTTATTAAAAGTCCATAGTAAAGAATAAACAACCATGCACAAGTTTCTAAGATATGCATCAAGTATAAGGCATGGTATCTTAACATTAGATAACATAATTTTTTTCTCCCAAATTGGTAATGTAACTTGAACCTCTTTAAATAAATCATCATATGAATATATGTTTTTTAAACCATTAAAAAAGCACTCCCAAAATTTTTGAGCCTAAAATAATCATGTTTAAAAATAATTTCAAACATCAACATAGAGGTTTTATAATTAGAAGTACATTATCACTACAATATCATTCATTATATGACTCAAGTCTTGTTTAAATCTCCTAAGAATATTGTTAAATTAAAAAATAAATATGATTCACTATTAAAAAAAAATATATGATCATTAGTAAGTGAAAAGTGAATAAAAACCAATGAAGCACTTTGCATTACAATACATAACAAAATTTCTACTAAAAGATATCAACACATATCTTTCATTTTGTCTCTATTCTTATCAATAAATCGTTGGCATCTAAACTATTTTTAGAAGAATCAATATCTTCTTCATCTATCATATTTTCATGTTATAATAATTCATAGTCAATCATGTCAAGACCATCCTTCCTTACGTTGAGGGACTCAACTATATTTTTGATAATAACCATAACAAGTTTAATACTTCAGGCTTTGACACCCAATTTGAATCAATGCAACATGCTTTGATAGGCTTGTTAAATAAGTCTATAGATGTTAGCCTCTTATCAATCTTGTTGCCCACATAATACATCACTGTAAGTATTAAATATTTGGCAACTGTATTATACTTTATACTATCGAATGCATTATATCTCAACAATCATAAGTTATTAAAGTTTTTTTTGGTTAAATTCTCCCTTTTATGAATCTTTGCAATAAGGAATTCAAATAATAAATTTTATGCCATATTTATCATATGAAGGAAATAATTAATGATTTAGTTGGACGATGTGTGATTTACAAGCATCCATATCTAAGAAAGTTAAGAATACATAAATGTTTATTTAGAAATCTTATCATTTTTATAGTCTTTCAAATCTAAGCACTTGAGCACTTGGATCGATTATAAATACATCTTGTAAGTCGCACAAGCACCAGCCAGACTCTTACATACCTTTTAGCTTTTTGCAAGTCAAATTTGCTCCCAAGTCATTGAATCAACTGGGCAATGTCTCCTAACATAACTTTAGGTGTAACTTTCAAAAAAAATTTCTTAAGAATATGTAAATGACGTGTTATTTTTTTTATTGTGATCAGCACTACAAATAAGATATAAGAAACACATCAAACTGTATGTGTTAGTACCAAAGATGCTTCACCATGTGTAACTAGCCAAGCTTCTTTATAAAAATAAAATTATGCTTATCATTTTTAAGGAATGCACAATCTATAACAAAATATAAACCAAGCTTCTAGGCATTGCATTCCAGGAATGCTTTATTTGTCTGAATTTTTGAAGCTTTTATCTCCACCCAAGTAGTCATCTAATATCCACCCATGTTTATCCAAACAAAATTCTCCTCATTTGAGTAATCTTTAAACCCATTAAATGATCATAACAGATTCAACAATGCCAAAATATTATATCTTTGCCTCTAATATTGAATGGAGTAACTTTATTTTCATTATTAACTATCATCTTCTATAATAGCTAATGAAAAGAGCACATGAGAATTGCAATTGCAGATATTTGAGGAGCTGACTAAAGTGAGAAATCTTAGCATTGCCAATGAGGTTGTTAGCTTTAAATTGCTTAAAAATTCTCTCATCATACTCCAACTATACATTTAACCTAAATAATGTAACACTTTTAATTATGGACCATACAATTATATATACAATAAACAATTTAAATAAGTTAATTTAAAAGAGATTATGAGAGCAAAACAAAATGAATTATGATCAAACTATCATCAAAGAGAATCAAATTATGATTGAAAATATTTGAATCATCTCAAAATATATTAGAATATGATCAAATCATTTTAGAATTATCATTGAACAATGTTAGAATATTATTAAAAAAATATTTGAATATCATTTGAATATTATTTTAAAATTCGTATAAGATTTGATCATGTTTCAAAGATAATTCGAAGATGGTTCGAAGTATATAGTGATGAGAAGTTATAATTCCATCATATTTTGAACATATTAGAAGATAATCCAATCATATTTCACAGCTGATTCCAAGTGGCTTGATGATAAATCTAAGAGGCCTGGTGTAGGTACTATGATGATTAAATAACATTCTTAAATTAGAGAATAACTAATAAGAAATGATGTCATAATTTGATTTAACCCTCATTTATTTTTTATGATAATTAGAAATAGAAATTATATTATGAAGAGAGAGGGTTAAAACCTAAACAACATAGAAAGTGGTGTCTCCACTTTTTGAGAGTTTTAACCCTTTGGAATTGGGTGGATTAAATAGGAAAAAAATTCATAGTATATTTTCCCTTGCACCCTAATTCATCTTCCAACCGAGCAAAGACGCCGCCCACACCGGCGGAGATGGCGCAGTCACTGGAGCTTCTGCTAATCCAGTTCCTAATGCCGGACAATGACGCTAGGCGGCAAGCGGAGGAGCAGATCAAGCGGCTGGCAAAGGACCCGCAGGTGATCCCGGCTCTGGTACACCACCTACGCACAGCCAAGACGCCTAACGTTCGCCAGCTCTCTGCCGTCCTCCTACGCAAGAAGATAACCGGACACTGGGGCAAGCTTCCCCCTAGCGTAAAGCAATCTGTGAAAGCCGCTCTCATCGAAAGCATTACACTTGAGCACAGGTTCTTCCATCCCTTGATTACTTTATTGTGAACGATCAAAATTGATTTGATTTATTTGTATTAATTTGCTGTAGTCTTGGAGACTTTGGCTTTATCCTTACTTTTTGTGAGCCAAATGGTTATGATTTTAACATTGATTCTCTTCTAGAATACAGTGAAATTTTCAGGGAGAATCTCTCGGTGTGTTATGTTCATCTTGGAATGATTTTAAATAAAATATCTTATACCCCTCTCCCGAGAGAAACTTCTTTCCTTTGGTAGCCATCATCAGCTTTATCTTATCTTGTCATGCGAAAATGTTGGAAATTTTATATATTTAAGGTAGCATTGGAAAGTTATTTGACGATATCCATCATGGAATTCAAAATTTCATAATTCCCTGGTCAAACAAGTAAAAATGATTTTCCTAAGAGCTTGTTCCTCTTACTGGCTATAACACCAAGCCTTGTGCAGAGATAAATTTTGAAAACTAAACCTTCAAGGGTGTTTGGTAGCACCTTTGAATATGATTTATCACCAGATTTATGAAAACTAGTCTAATGCAAAAATGCAAGAGTGCGGTGGATTTACGAACTTTAGATTTAAATGCTGAAGTTTTGCCTTCGATTTGGCTCAAATCGGGATTTACTTAATCCACATAAAGGGTGAATTTATGGTGCGTTTGGGGCAGCTTATGCGTTTCAGGATAAGCTGCGTATCCTGAAACGTCTTATCCTGAAACACGGCCCGAGGGCGGGCCGCAGGGTTCGACCCGTGACCTGCATTTAGTGTAAAAACTCAAACGCAGTTTCGGATAAGCTGACGAAACGCGCGAACCAAACGGTACGACCCCACACTAATAAGCTGCCCCAAACGGGCTCTTAATGGATATACCATTTTCGGATTTACTAAATCATACTAAGACTAAATCCTACTTGCAACCAAACACCCCCTTCGAGTCAATGTTATTATTGTTCATTGCCTTTTAAATGAAAGCTGAGATAGACTTCAGTGTTCCCACCATTGCTCTCAGATTGCCAACCTTCTAGGCGATCGTATTGTTTGAAAATTGTAGCCTTGAAGGGGTTGCCAGGGGTCACTTTTATTTTTTATTTTTTTATTTTGTTCTGTTTATGTTTTGATTTGAAAGATAGCATGTTTGACATATTTGATTAAGTTAAAATTTTTCTTAAAACACTTGAAACATATAAAAGTTGTTTTGAGTGTTTTCAAAAACATGTTTATCTTTTTTTAAATTAAAAATAAAAATCTATTAAAAGCACATTAAACAAATATGTTTTTAAAAACAAAAGAAAAAACAAAAATAAAACCACAAACTAAATTGATTCCAAACAAATCCTTAGCTTTTAATAATCTTAATTAATCAATATTAATCCATTAGTTATGGAGGAATGGCTTAAACCTTAAGAAGAGGCCTGATCACCATACTTAAATTACAAGGTCTATGTGTGGTGGAGTTGTGTTTCTTAATATGCTCATCAAGAGCAAGGTCATCCTTAAAGTTCTTGTTTATATCGACATCCTTATAGTAATTTGCATGCTTAACCTAGCCTCCCTGTTATTGACAACGTCAAACTTATCACCCTTCAAGTCAAAGCCTTTATTTTTTCATTGTCATGAATTGAAATGAAGGAAGAAATTTATCATCCATCTTGTGTTCTTGAAACTCTGAAATTGTGAGTCTGAGACTCTATAAGCGAAGGGGAGCTGCCATTTTCCCTTAATCCTTGAGGGGTGTCTTAAGATTTTACTGTGAATGATAAATTTGATTATTGAGGTAGAAGTTCAATTATTTGTCTTTTAATTGAAGGATTTGATATGTTTTAGGATTTGCTTGACCCTTTGATGCTTGTAAGAAGAAATATTGTGAAGGTGGCATGCATGAACATTGTATGAAAAGGTAATAAATTTGTATGAATGCAAGCAATAAATTTATAGGAAGTGCTGTGTGAGATAAAGTTAGCTGAAGCTTAGTTGATCTCATGTGAAGGTGCAACAAACGAGGTTAACCTAGGAGTGGGTGATGTTGTTGCATGAATTAGTGCTTGCAATGTGATTGTTTGAGTTGTGGGGTTGAAATTGCATGAAGTCGTGGCACATATTATGCGATTAACTAAGAAGTATATGCTGAAGCTCAATGTAAAGGTACAGGTGAGGTGTCAGTTTGGGCAACAAAGGTTCATGTAGTGTAGATGATTCGATTGGTGAACAACGAATTTCAGAACTAGACATGAAGGTGCATGACGTAGTGCAACTGAAACAATTGTTAGAGCATATACTGAAGTTGTATATTAAGATGCATACATATGGCTAGCTTGGGAGTAGAGCTGTATTAGTTAATGAAGAAGATGAAGTTGCATGTAGAGGTGCAGTGGGAAAATAAGCAACATGTGTAATGCCCTTTGGAGGTTGATAATTGAGTTGGTCAGAGCATATAATATCGTTACTATAAACTTGACATGAGATAAATTGATATCAGGTCATCACTGTATTGTACCCTTTTGGTCATAACTAATGCTTATACAATGCTTCTAATGAGTTGGCATTCATGGGTTTGTGTTGTTGATGGCACTTTTTATTTAAAAAGAAGGAACTTTTTCTACTTGTCCTTGAAAGGTCAATCACCGACATAACTTGGAGGTTGCATTTGCATTTAGCAGGCAATGTTAATGTAGCATGCTCTTCTTACCACCACATTTTTTTTTTTTTTTACTTCACATATATTTTTTGTGGCCATCATTTTACTTTGTAATTTACAGGACAGCTTCATAGAAACATTTTAGAAAACCCATTATTTTTTAAGTTCAATTTATTTCCAAAAAAATAGCATGTACAATGTAGAAAGGCTGTCATGTGCAACGCAACCTTACATTAATGCTTCAAAAGATTTTGTTTTTGCCAGAGGTTGTGAAATGTATTTTTGGGAGCTCTTTGTACCGTTAAAAAATAGGGTCAAATTACCTGAAGTTTCATATTATACTTAAAAATTTTTCTAGTGTTTGCTGCTTCAATTACAAAAGTATTCGTGGAATCGAATGTAGTTGTCCTTCATATGCTTCTAATTTATCATCAAAATTTTAGGAAATATATTTTTTAAGTCATGTTTGATTTAAGTGGTCCTTTCGAATGATACTCTTAAAAAATAATAGCAAGTAAAATCTCCAAGTTTAATACTGAATTTGCTATTCTCGCATTTCATTGGCATGCCTGTTGAAATTTAGCGCTACAAAGTGCCTCTTGGATGTTTTGCTTGCCAATGGTAGGAATATGTATGTTGAAGAGCCTTTGATGGTGTTGCCAACTTTATCTTTGTTTATGTAGATGAAGATAGTCAACGATGATTCTATTAAATTTGGATAGTCATTGCGTGAGTTCAAAAGAGATTTTTCTTTACATTGGGATGAACATTAATGGATAACATACATCTTGTTGAGTTTCCAAATGTAACAAAAGGCTATTAATTGATTATAATCGTGTTTAGGCAATCGACATGAATGCTCTTTCAGAGTTGCAAATTGGATCCGCCTTGTAATAACTGAAATTTTTATAATAATAATAATAATAGTAATAGTCAAATAGACATAAAGGATAAGCTTATCTTCGTTTCGACATAAGAGTCATATATACTAGTTTGAATCAAAGAATAGAGAGGGAGGGGGGGGGGAAGAGAGAGAGAGAGAGAGAGAGAGAGAGAGAGCAAAGGGATCGAGAGTGGGACATTGTGACAAGAAAACTTTGTGTGTGTCTTAGCAGGGTAGAGAAGGGAGAGGGAAGAAGAAAAAAGAGGGGGGAGGGAAGAAGTTAGCACTTATGTGTGTGGGAGGCTTCAAATTTTGTGTAGTCGAAGGAGGAAATCCTAGTCGATGGAAGTGGGTCGAACCTTAGTTGAAGGAAGAGAAGAGAAGGGGAGGGTACGGCTTCGTGCGTGAAGTTGGAGAACCGGCCCTTTTGAGCAGCTCTGGTGTAAGGGTCGAGCCGAGATCGAAGGAAGGAGGGGAAGACTTGTGCTTGTCGGGTTAGGGCAGCCAACCAAGGCTTATTAAGATGAGATTTTGATTTTTTTATTCAAGCATTATTAGTTTGATATCAAGTTTCATGGATTGAATTAATGTTATAGTTATTAAATTTAATGTTTATTAATTTGTTTCAAACATTTTAAGTTAACTAAGATGACTTTTTGAGTAAGAAATTATTAATTTCACTCAATGCGTGCAAGGAGAGAGAATGATCTGAGAAACTGATAAGGTAATTGTTAATGTTATTATTGTTATTATAATAAATTATATAATTAGCTAAATAATGTTATTAAATTTATTCAATTAGGAACTGTGGAAGAAGTCCATTCGTTGAGATTGGTAAAAGATTGACGATATAGTGAAGTGGAGACAAGAGTTATGTTTTTATTATCTATGTTGATTTAGTTATATGTCATTAAAAATATATTGAATTTTCCTTGACTTAAAATTTGTGATTGGAATTGAAAGAGAATTTAAAATCTCTTACACTCGTAGTTTTAATTGATATATGTGAGAGTAACAAGAAGTGAAGTGGGGGAATTAACTTTTATAGAGGTCATTTAAAGGTTAAGGTGAGTAATTCCTTTCTATATGTATTAAATTGATATTTTAGTAAATAGAGACATGCATTATTGCTTCAGATATTTGCTTTTATAATTATATGCATGCTGTAAGTTAAAAGAATTACTCAAATGATAAAAAGGGAAAAATGATTATTCAATGATTTTAAAAATGTGGTAATTAAAACAAATGACATGTAAAAGCTCAAGTGATATAAGATTACCCTCAGATGGTACTGATAGGAAATGCAATGTATTCATGCACAAAAAAGAAAATGAAAATGGTAAAGGTATACCTTCAGGTGCAAAATTTTGAGAGTACCTATGGGTACAATTTTGATAATACCTTCAGATATGACGGTAATCCCGATATGACTTCTTAGAGTAGTTAAAAATGGTAAATGTCTAAATTGAAACAAAAGGAGTTAAATAATAAATGAAAGCTTATGATTTGACTTATTAATAAATTGTATTTTCTTGAGAAATTCGAGCGTAACGTTTAAATATTAATTTAATGCATAAAAAAGATAATAATTGCCAATAAGTGGCGTAACTTATTCTTGAAATTTAATGGTTGTTTTCAGGAAAACATTAGATTGATATGACTGATAGACGAGAGATGATTTATATGAGGAGAACTACTGTTGATAGGTGTTATCTTATGTGCTGTGATTGTAGTTATTGTACTGTTTACTATTGAGCAGTAATACTATTGTGTAATGATTTGGAGATGTTTACTTGTAGACTATGTTGGTAATTTTGGATGTTTTCATTTTTGTATAATGTATTTTATGGTTTCATAGTGGCTTTCTTATAAATTAGAAGTTATGAAAATCAGTGGAAAGTAAAAAGAAATGATAATATCGTTTGACTGTAAATCTTAATTTAGTTAATGCTAAGCTATCAGGCTGGGTGGTGACAACCCTAAAATTTGCTCTTTGATGGGTCATCTTTAGCTTCTCGAGGGTGTTTGAGAGTCTCCTTTTTAGTTTATTCGATTTATCAAACAAAATCCTCAAGAAAGGGGTTAAGGTTTCTTTTTGAAAATATTTGTTCCTCCATTGGTGGGAGGAAACACATCTTTGTTTTAATTTTTCAAACTCTCAAACCCTATCATCAAGAGAGGGATTTTAGGTTGCTTTAGGAAGGGGCACTTCGTTGGGACAATGAGGAACTTTTTCTTCTTAACTTATCATTTATTGAATTGCATATTGATTTCTAGTGTAACAAGATGTAGATTGAGATCCTTCTTGAGTAATGCTTTGGACGTGTCCAGTGGTTCACCATTTGGAACAAAAAGAAAAACTAGATGTCTGTGTTTGAGATGAAGCATTATGATATCTTTTCATGCGATGATTATTGGTTATTGTGATTGTTGAAGATGGGAGAAGGCTTCTCATAGGCTGCACCAAATTGTTACTTTTCATATGAGATTTTTGTAAATCATGGGAATATGAGAACATTAAGTTGTAGCTCAAGAAATCTAAACAAACAAAATATTGGGAAGAGAAGGGTTGTTAAGTGGAGCACCATTGAAGGGAAAAAAAATATCGATGCCTGATGCTGGGCTCCTCGAGCGGCCGACTGAATCATCCAGGATAAATTCCGGTCTAGTAGAGGCTGGACCGACCGACCTGCTTAGGACCTTAGGACAAGAATTACCTCCCCCTTTTCCTCTTTTCTGCCTAATCTAATCCCTCCCTTTGAGAGGATTCCCTTCCTATTCTATTGATTGCCTTTTCTAACCCCTTTCCTATTTCTATTTCTTTACAATTCCAATTCCTTCCTATTCTATTTTTTGCATTTGCTATCCCCTTTCCTATTTCTACTTCTTTCCAATTATAATTCCTTCATATTCTAACTATTGGTAACTACTATATATGTGATTTTTGAGTGCTTAGGAGTTAGTTTTTGAATCGTCTCTAATTTCAGTTTACTGCCTTTGAGGTATTTCTCCCTTTCGAGGGTTGTACCCGACGGTGAGAGGTGCTCTGGCTATAACTCATATGAGGTGGTGATCTTTTCCAAAGGTTCGAGAGATTCTTCGATGGTAACTCGATTCCATGGGGAAGTTTTCTTTCATTTATTCCGGTTAAGTTTTGCTGCCATCTTTCTGTTCTGTTGCTGTCCAACCATCTAGTGGCCTTCCAGCAGCCGGTCCTTCCATTTCTTGCTGCTGACTAGCTATCCAGCCGCCTTCCAGCAACCCTTCTGTTTCTGTTGCTGTCCAGCCATCCCGCTTTCTTCCGGCACCTGGTCCTTTTGTTTCCCGCTGTTGTCTAACCATCCCATTTACTGCCACTGTCCAGCCATCCGACATTCTTTCAATAGCTGGTCCTTTCATTTTCTGCTGCTGTTCAGCAGCTGCACTAACCTTCCAGGCCCTTCCTGCAGCACCACCGCCATCTGTTGCTAGCTACCGGCCATTCCTACAGCAGCTTTCTTTCCGCCTTCCGTATTTGCCACCCTCCTCTAGAGGGGGGCCATTTCTGTCTTTTATATTGTCTTTCTTATTTTGCAGTTGACAATGTTGCTTACTATTTTTATGTTCTTGTATTGTTTCTGTTGAGAAGTCATCTTGTTCTTTCTTTGAAGTTCAACAATAATATTTATCTTTTAGTCGTGGTTTGGGTTTGGGTTAACTTCGGTATCAATGCCTTGACTCAGTAGCAAAGATCCATTATTTCCGTAAATTTATGCTAGGATGGGCTGCCACAATTGCACTAACCTTAATACAAGTTTATCCACATCTTTAAGGTCGATGCTGACTATACCTAAGTCAGTGATCATATGTATTAACTATAATTACACTAGAAACAAATAGGGCTCCTTGGATGGTGTGGATGGTGTGGGTGGCAGCGGAATAGACTATAATTCATTTCTTGCTACAATCCTGAACACATCTTTTCTTTAAATGTCTATGGTGAAACTGAAAGGTATGTTGGTTGTTCATTACTGTGATGAGGGAGATGTCCATTGACAAAGAGCATGATGAACACGCAACCATCGACAATAGGTGTTTATGGGAGACATTTAATTTTGCTATTGTGGTCAAGACATGTCTTTATGGGAGGATGAACACTATGATTGTTGTTGACAATAGTCCATGAATGACGTCTCTGATGTTGCATAGCAACGAAAAAGATAGGTGTTTTAAGAATTGGGTTCCCTCTGTTGGGAGCATGATAATATATACTCATTTTTGGTAGGCATTCGTGAGTGACAATTTATATTTATTTTTTCTTGGTAAGATTCATTTAATTGGAATATAAAGAGTGTCATTTGCAGTGAGTGTGATGAGTTATTTGATTAGTAGTATCAGAGTTTGTGGCGGTGTGCCCTACATTGGTATTGTGATGAGCAAGCCATTGTTTGGAGCGAAACATATTTCATCAACATTAAGGATATTTTTCTGGATCCTTAAATTATAGGGTAAACCTTGTCTAGTAACTTAAAAGGAAGCCTCTATTTGTAATTTTTTGGAGGGCTATTTTAGTCCTTATGTGGATAATCTTCCAAGATATTGTACTTTGACCATACAGAAACCTTTTTGGGGTTGACCGACCCAAAATAAAGCCATTGGTGGCACGTACCTCTAACAATTTCTTGTTTGGAATTCACACTAACCACATGATCAGTGGCAACAGCAGAAGTATATTGGTGGGATGGATTAATAGGAATAACTGTATGAAGGTTCACTGTAAATCTAACAATTCTGACAAAATTAAGCGGTGATGTTTCATGGATCTCCTCTCTTCAATAGGGGCATTTGGAGACAAATGTCTCACAAAACATTTCAGCATCGGTGATGCTGCTGTTTGGAGTGGTCTGAACCTTTATGAATTAGTTGCACATTATTGAGCAGGTCAGTTTTGTTTTGCTTAGTCAGACTTTGTTTATGCTGGTTCAAGGTTTGACTCAAGCAGTCTTGGAATCCACAGACTGGGAATGCTGTGTTGGATCTTTTATTATTATTATTATTATTTTGAGAATCTTATGTTATTTTGAACTTGTTTGGCTGCTAGTTTTGCTGAACCAAGTTACATGGACATCAATTTTGGGTCTTTTTGATGTTTCCTGATGTGTGCTTCATGTTAAAAATTGTGCTTGAACTGATAAGGATTTCTACAATCCCAGTAAAAATTAATGACAATAAGTGTAAACCTTCTGTTTGAGGACTTATTGGTTTCTTTAAATTGGCATCTGCCTTAACTGTTGTTTATTGTTAGTTAAAAATATTGACTTTGTAGAATAATATGATTTTTTTGCAGTTCACTGGTGAGACGAGCTAGTGCAAATGTTGTTAGCATCATCGCCAAGTATGCTGTCCCTTCTGGCGAGTGGCCTGATCTGTTGCCTTTTCTTTTCCAATGCAGTCAGAGTTCCCAAGAAGACCATAGAGAAGTGAGTACTTGTAACTTGAAGGATTATTTTTGTGGGAAGTTTAAAGGATATCGAAAACTGTCATACTTTTTAACCATAATTTTAATGTTATACTTGAATCCATGATTGGATTCAAAATTGTGGTGATAAAATTCTTGGTTATTTCACATTTTCCCTTTGATTTTAGCGAACGTGACTGTCCTTAACTCCTTATGAAAAAGGTTTGCCTGCTATATTAAATGTCCCAGAATACAGGCTCGAATTTTGAATGCCTACAAATCATGCGGCAGAGACTATCTTTCAATTCTGAAAATATATTAGTTGTATAAATATGATTGTTATATTTTTTATTTCATGATTGGTTTTCTTTGTGCAAAATTGTGTGACTCTTAATTCTACGTTTTTGATATGCATTTTTTTCAACTAAATTTTTTTGGCTTACTGCTGAATGTTGGTTGTAGGACTAAACTTTTAGAAAAGTGCTACTTATTGTTTTTATTAAATACTTGTGAAGAAAAGTAAAGGAGAGATAATGGTGACAAAAATTCTGAAATTTGACTGCTTGGAATATTTATCATTTTATTATAAACAAACTCAGGTTTTACCACCCTGCTGGAAGCTATTTCAAACATACAGTTTCAAGGATGAGGGACAGACATTGTTTTTCTAAAAGAGGCCTGATTAAGCTATGCTAATAGCTTTTTGCAACATGATGTAAATGCTATAACTGAGTTTAGCAAGTTGCTGAAATTTTGAAGGGCACCTCTGTATTAAAAAAAGAAAAGAAAAAGAATCACAGCTAACACAACTTGACCAGAATCTTAGACTAGTGAAGCAGTTGGATCGCTTGTTCATGAATTGATTGGTGCTGCATGCGTGGCAAGGGAAGGCCAGGGAGGTGTGGAGATAGTGGGTCTTTTTTGTTGGGCCTTTGGGTTTCTTCATAAGTTATCATTGAATTGGTTGTTGCATTGTGGCAGGTTCCATTTGTCTAACAAAGGGATAGAACTGTAATTGAGGTTAGGATTGGTTTTGTGCATGAAGATAGAGAATGAGGGAGATATGCTGGTAGTGCTGGCTCATGCTGTGCTTCTCAAGGAATTGGTTGGTTGCTGAAGAACCACCCACTGGTAGTGAGGTTTTATTTGGGTGGCCAAGGCTATGGAACAGTTGTAGTAAAGCCTGTGGGACATAGAATAGCCAAGGGAAGAAGCAGCAACTAAAATAGTGGAAACGGTGGGTTGTTGTGGCCTTTGCAAACCTACTCATTTTGATAATCTTTTAGCCTTGGATGTCCTATGACAAGGCAGCATCAGTTAATAGTTGCCATTAGGTAGATGACAATTGATTATGGTTTGTGGAAGAAGAGGTTAGGTGATGATTTTTCTTTTTAAAGGTTAGGTGATGATTTTGAAAACAAAAGTGGAGGATTTTACGGTTTTTGTTTTGGTTTACATATGTTCGTGTAATCCCAGATATCCATCATGACAACAGAGCTAATTGAATAGTGAAGTTGTTATAGCTATTTTATTCTTTAGAAGTTCAACTATTCCTTCATGGAGTTTTGTTACCTTTTACATGGATAGGACAAAAACTTTCATGATATGCTATAATATCCATTTCCTATGATCTAAGCGAATCCTATTATCAGCTCGATTAATTATTTGAAAGGAGAGTTTTGTCAGTTTTGTATTGGACTTTTCAGACCAACTTCTAGTTTGTATTGGCTCTGAAGCTGGGAATTTCAAATTACTTCAAAATTTGAACCTAAAGGCATGATTTTACTCACCAAATTCTTAATAACAAACAAACCTTGGTGCTTCCTTGAAGTAATCCAACTCTTAACTTTTAAGATTATAATTTTTTGGTAATTCACTTAAGCTACTTTGGCGAACTAGTCATCATTTATCTCCTAACTAGAATGAAAGAATCTCTCATTTTTTTTTTTGAAGAATGAAGGAATCCTTTTCTTTTAAGGATGAAGGAATCTGTTTTTGTTTACTTCTGTATGATTCTTTTTTCCATGGTACTGATTATCATATTTGAAAGCGTTTGTGAAATTGACCTCCTGTCTTATGATGACTTTTCGTCACTTTTGCTTAGGTGGCGTTAATTCTATTTAGCTCACTCACAGAAACTATTGGCCCTACATTTCATGCTCATCTGGTAGACTTGCAGCCTATACTACTGAAATGCTTGCAAGATGAAAGAAGTGGTCGTGTAAGAATTGCTGCTCTAAAGTGCGTTCGTATCTTTCCTCCATTTTATTCTTTTCTTTATCCTTTCTTCTAAACTCATATAGATACTCATTCCTATTTCTTTTACTTCGCAATTACTAAATTGTTTATCTTACTGTTGCCTTCACTTCTCAGGGCTGTTGGTTCATTGATTGAATTCATCAATGAAGGTGCTGATGTGGTAGGTTAGCTTTGTAAGTTTTTTATTCTTCTGGTCTATGTTAGTTTTATTTTAACTCTTTATGTACTGTTTTACCTGGAAATTTGATTCGTTTTTAAAGTATTTTTGCGATCTACTTGATTTTTGTCAGTGTTCACGCAAAACTATTTAGTGCTTATGATTTTGTTTAGCCCAAACATCAGAAGTCAGCCTTAGGTTTTATCTCTGGTGGATTTGATTGATCATGGTGTATTGGAGAGATGTAAAACATCAGATTGTTTTGTATTTTGCTGATGAGAGTCTTTGAAAATGAACAGTCTACTGTAATCCGTTTTTGAAAATTTGTTGGACAAGGATAAAATGACGAACACTTAGTTGAGCATGCCATATAAGCATATTATCAA
This sequence comes from Phalaenopsis aphrodite, assembly GCA_003013225.1. Classification (NCBI taxonomy): domain Eukaryota; kingdom Viridiplantae; phylum Streptophyta; class Magnoliopsida; order Asparagales; family Orchidaceae; genus Phalaenopsis; species Phalaenopsis aphrodite. The sequence continues at coordinate 1,624,740 of NEWO01000049.1, forward strand.
ATATATTGGGATCAGCACTTTTTTGAGCTTGTAGTTTTTTAAAAAACTCAATTAGATTTCAATAAAAAGCTAGTCATTATTGGCCAACATATTCTACAGACCCATGCTAATCAATGGAAGACATGTTATTTATTTCATATATATTTCTCCCAAGGGGTACAAGAAGATCGAGTAGAGTTTATTTTGTTTCTAGGGATTGAGGTTTCTCACACGAGCAACCTATTATGATTAATTAAATATTGAAAAGGTCCTGTGAATACACTCGATTTTGTTCAATGATCAGCTTTCCTCAAATTCAATGCTTTGCTTCTAAGGAATACACAGTAGTTCAAAGAAAATGCAAATTATTGCAATTTTCAAATTCAATCATGCAATTGACGCTAATGTTGGCTGAGAACTTGAAATTCTAAGAGAATTGAGATTCCCTAGCACAATGAAAGTTCAGAGGCTGATTGAACTAATCACCAAGAAATGCCATATGTGATGAACATTTTGTGGTTTGAATGTGGTGTTTCATATAATTGATTTTAGAATGCTGCCTTACAGTTCTACAACCATAAGAGGGTATACTGAAATAAATGCCTAATGTCAGGACTTATAGAATCACAAGGTCATAAAGCCCAATTATTTTATTTAAGAGAATTACAACTTTACAACATCATGAGAGAGAAGGCTATTCACATAGGGTCTTACAGTGTTTGAGAGGTATTTCTCTTCCTAAATTAATGCAATTTATAGGTTTCGTAGGATTATTTTTTCCGCATATTGGGAAGATGCCTACTATAGGTGCTTACAACTTTAACAATGGGAGGTCAAGATGCTTGATTTTTTCATCTGGATTGGGAATGCTAACTAATCCTCTTAAGGTCTTTTTGTAAGATAAGCTAGTAGTATTTTAAGTAGGGAGGCTTACAAATCATTGCCAATGAGGCAAAACTAGCCATTATATTTATATGTGGGTTTAAGATGCAAAGGTCAATACAATTTTCTTTATTTGTTCTTTATATTTGTGAACCTTAACTATATGCTGACTTACAAAGTTTGTGTTTGCTGGTACCGACTGGGCTCTACGGATAGGTCAGATTCTATATCCAGTATGACTAGGTCAATGCTTATATAGTATATCCAGCTTGTAGATTTCGACAAATTTTTCGATTTTACTGGAACATAGACTGATAACTTCATTTAATTTTTGAAGGCTAACCGTGTGATCACGCTGATTTTTTAAAAGCTTTTTGATTGATTTTAGCTTTTCAGGTTTTTGATAAAAATGTCTACCTAAAAATTTTTATTGATTTTGAACAAAATTCCATGGCATTTATTTTTCCTGTTTTAGAGTTGCACTCATAAGAAACTTAGACTGAAGTTATTGTTTTTTTTTGGTGTGGGCGGACATGAAGTACATGATCATAAATAATTGTTTCAAGAAAAGTGATAAAATCATATATTAGATATTTTAGAATTTAGGGTCTTTCATATTGAATTGGATAGCTCTTCTTAGATTAATTATTGTGTGGTGTTTGTTTTTTCTTATTAGAGAATAAAATGGTGGAAAAATGGAAAATTTCACGATACTGAAAAAATCTGGTTTAAAGTATTTAGTATTTAGCAATATGAATGCACAAATCATTAAGCTGAATGTATTCTAAATGTGAGTTTAAGCGAGTTTTTGACCAAATTAACAAGGATAACTTGCAACTATTGGATATCATGAGAAAAAAACACCTTTCAATGACATAACTCCAGAAAAAAATATTTAGGATGGTTTGACACTGAGAACAATGTTATAGTTTGGAGCTCAGCAGGGTTTCTAAGCAAGGAGGTGATGGTAGTGGGTGGCCTTTTGATGAGATTAAGCGCTGGGAAAAACTATTATTCTTTAGTCTTTACATCCAAGGATTGGTTATGAAGTTTTTTGTGGAATGATGAGCGGTTTGGCAAGATATAGTCGCAGGAATGCAAAGATCAGTTCAGTTTTGGTTAAGTTAAATGAAATGATTTGTAATATATCTTAGCTTAAAACTTAATATAGAAAGACTTGGTTTGAGCAACCAAATAAAAAATTTACAACTTAACCACTGATCCAATATTCAGTAAAATGCTACCATTAGTTTCCTAATATTATTAACTTTTGATCTAGAATTCCTCATCAATTTTCTCCTAGAAAAACTTTACCCTTTTAAAGCTCAGCGATTTCTTCTAATATATCCAAATCCTGAATAATATTTTTCCTTTTACACTACCCATATAACTTTTCTACCTCTGCTCCAAGGGAAAACCAATCAAATTAGTACCTACAACATCAAGATTCTCTAGATTCCAGGATATTGCACTTTAGGAGAATTTCACAATGCAGAGAAGCAAGCAAATATATGTCTCAAGGTCGAGCGATGCATTTGAATTAAAACAATTGGTCAAGATATTTATGAATTCCTATGGATAAGAAGTATATTGAAAAATTTAAAAATCAAAAGGAAATCGTCTATATGAAACTATATTGTGATAATAAATTTATCATATACATTTTTCACGATTCAGTGTATGCGGAGGTGGATATGTATTACATAAAAGATAAATTATAAAGTGGGTTAATTTAAACTATATATTTCAATAAGAAGTTATCTAAGTTTCATATAATCAAAGGACTTCGGAAATTTTCATTTTAAAATATCTTAAGCAAACTCGGAATGATAGATTTCTATCATCCACTATGAGAGAGTGATTAAAATATTATGATTATTAAATAATAAATGAAAGGAGCTACAGATTCATGTGATAAATAAAGGAAAACCCTTGCCATAGATTTTTTTGCTTAATATGAAAAGATAAGTACCGCGAATTGATGGGCTAAGCTTGAAAAGAGTAGTGCCATCAAATATTCCCTCCCACTAGCTAAGATAAAAAAGTTTTGAATAGTTATAATCTTTCAACTTTTGTAATTAGCATCTTTCAAATATTTTTTAAATAATTTTTTTTATAAATATCTATTAGAGAAATGAACAAAGCAAGCTTTTTAGTCATTTCTTTTATATAGGGATTGTTCAAATATTTTTGGGGCAGTATTATTGGTTGATGATGAAATATAAAATTTAAAGATTTTTATTGGATCATATGAAATATTTTTAATGCAACCAATTGGATTTTATATTTTGAATCATCAATCATTGAAGATGGCTCCACATCCAATCATTTTGATATATATATATATATATATATATATATATTTCTCATACATCTACATTAATTTTATTATTGAAGCTATTTTTGATATTTTGCTCATTGTTAATGATCAGTATCGAAGATAATATAAAGAGGAAAGATTTATAGGCGGCGCTTCAAGGTTTTTTCTACATCAAATCTCAATTTCATATCTTTTCACCACTCACCTCACCCTTCTGTTTCATCTCCAGGGCTCTCAATTGTTGACGAGAGTTAAGTCTTTATAAGAACAATTTATTTTTATAAGTTTTGGTTAGTTTGCATTTTAATTATTTGTAGCTTATATAAATGTTCTTTTGTTTGGGCATATGCACATGTCTAGATTGTGCCATGCCTTTTTCCCTCTAATATAGACATAGGGTTTTTATTTTTGGGTGTCAAATAATACAAAATGTAAAAAAAACAACCGAATTTTGTTGAAATTAATTGAAGTTGAAGGATTTTTTTTAATAATATGATTATTTGGTATTATTTTTTTGAGAATCGGCATCAATGGTTTATTTATAAAAATAGACCAGATAATGCACAGTCCTATGGACATGCATGAGGATTAATTTCTTATTTTTTATTTGTGGTTGAAGTGAAATAGTGTTTAATTTAATTCACTATAATTTTTATTTCCTTTATTTGCTTGAAATCTCAGTTGTTTGTGACTTGGAGTCCATAGTTTTTTTTTTGGCTGAATTGATTTATATTATTTTTCAATCCTGGTTGTCATTGAAGACGGTCAATAACTGTTTTAGATTAATAACTTAATGTCGTTCATAGTTTTTTTTTCTTTGTTTGGCTGAAGTGATTTATATTATTTTTTTCCTGGGTTTCATTGAAGATGGTCAATAATTTTTGTGTGTTTGATGTCTTGTTTTCTGATCACATGTTGGATCTGTATTACAAGACTCAAACTTAAAACGTCCTCCACCTCTTCCCCTAAAATAAGCTAGACTTATGGGTACTTGTTGTGACTTCCAAATATCCACTAACCTAACATGTTTACCTTAGTATGATTTGGAGTAATTTTATTTGAATCATTCAAATAGTCTGTTTATTTGGACAATGCTAATATTGGAAAAAGCCAGACACCCACTAGTCTTTCAAAGGATGTGAAGACCTTTATTTTTTTTGGTATTATGTTCTTTCTATCTTGACCCTTGTCTACATGCTCTTTTTTATTATACCTTCTGTGAATTCATGTATGGCTAACGGCCAACTTTGCATTTGATTTATGACACATGTAAGGCAAATAAACATTCCATGCATAATTTTTGTACATTAAAGTAAAAAGTAATTTCAAAACCTAGTCAACAACTACATGCATAAACAGTTCATTAAGTTTCCCACTGCAATTTTTGACACATGTTAGATTTACATTTGTAAATTTTCATGCAACATATGGAGCCATGGATTTAATTTATAGAACTAGGGTATTTTTGAATCTCAAAACTATTTTTGTCCATTGATTGGCAATGTGAAGATGGATATGATTCATATTATGCAATTGCAGGTGAAACTCTTTCGAGAATTCGTTCCTAGTATATTAAATGTTTCACGGCAGTGCCTTGCCAATGGGGACGAGGATATTGCTTCTGTTGCTTTTGAAATATTTGATGAACTTATCGAGTCTCCTGCACCACTTCTTGGTGATTCTGTTCGTTCTATTGTGCAATTTTCACTCGAAGTTTGTTCCAGCAAACACTTGGAACCAAACATAAGACATCAGGTTTGTATTACCTGCGACATGTGTCTGCTTCATCATACATTTATTTGCTTGGCTTTTCAACCTTTATTTGGATGTATTTGGTTTTCAGTTTCATCTTCTTGATAATTTCAGGCAATTCAAATAATTTCATGGCTTGCAAAGTACAAGGCTTCTTTTCTGAGAAAGCATAAGCTTGTTGTACCAATCCTTCAAGTGATGTGCCCTTTGCTCACGGAAACTGTTTCTGGCGATGAAGATTCTGATCTGGCATCTGATAGAGCTGCTGCTGAAGTTATTGATACAATGTCAATTAATCTGCCAAAGCACGTTTTTCCACTCGTGTTTGAGTTTGCTTCCTTGAGCTATGGTCATGCAAATCCAAAATTTAGGGAGGCTTCCGTAACAGCTTTGGGAGTTATCTCTGAAGGGTGTTTTGATTTTCTGAAAGAAAGGTTGGAGAATGCTTTGCATATAGTTTTAGCAGCATTAAAAGATAATGAACAAATGGTCAGAGGTGCTGCATCATTCGCTTTGGGTCAATTTGCGGAGCATTTGCAGCCCGAGATTTTATCTCACTATTCGATTGTGCTTCCTTGTATCCTAAATGCAATTGAAGATGCTTCAGAAGAAGTAAAGGTTAAACAACATGATGGCTCTATTTTATTTTATATTTTGTCAATTTATTTGATTTTAATTGGTTAAATATTTTCAGGAAAAATCATACTATGCGCTGGCTGCATTTTGTGAAGACATGGGTGAAGAAATACTTCCTTATCTTGATTCCCTTATGGAGAAGTTAGTTGCTTCTGTCCAGTGTAATCAGCGAAATCTGCAAGAAACATGCATGGTAATTATTTTTTCCTCTTATTGTCCATCGTAACCTGTGTGCTGCTTCTAGTATATCACATTAAATCCATCCCAAACTGCTTCCTCACACTCAAGCACACACTATCACAACTACACAGGCAAAACAGAGAGATAAGTGGGGAAAAAATAAACTTTGGGCGCCTTTTTATCCTTGTAACTTGAGCTAAACAAAAGTGCCTGAAAAACCACTCAGAACACATTCCTGAACAGCTGAGATTTGAAACCTTTCTAAAAAAAAATTATATCAACTGCAGTCTGCAATTGGCTCGGTAGCTGTTGCCGCAGAGAAAGCTTTTGTACCATATGCAGAGAAGGTTCTCGACCTGATGAAAAGTTTTTTGGTTCTGACAAATGATGAGGATTTGCGTTCAAGAGCTCGTGCAACTGAACTAGTTGGAATTGTCGCTTTATCTGTTGGACGGGAGAGGATGGAACCAATATTACCCCCATATATTGAGGCAGCACTTTCTGTAAGTTTTGCGTTCAACGTTATAATTCAATTTTTCTATCTTGGCTTTATAAGGGTAGATGTGCACTCCAATCTTGATTATCCCAATCCACTATTTCGTGCAGGGATTTGCATTGGATTACAGTGAACTTCGAGAATACACTCATGGTTTCTTTAGCAATATTGCGGAAATATTAGGTGATGGTTTCTCACAGGTATTTTACTATTAGTTTCAGCTGAGAAGATGTTTATGTTTATCCTTCCGGTAATTATGAATTTTACTTACATGAAAATCTTATTTCAGTATCTTCCCCATGTTGTTCCTTTGGCATTTTCTTCATGCAATCTTGATGATGGCTCTGCTGTGGACATTGATGATTCTGACAGCATTGATAATGGATTTGGGGGTGTATCTTCTGATGATGATACTTATGATGAGCCAAGAGTTCGTAATATTAGTGTGAGAACTGGGGTACTAGACGAGAAAGCTGCGGCAACCCAGGCAATTGGGATGTTTGCTCTCTATACAAAGACATCTTATGCACCGTATCCATTAATTTTTGCTTGATATATTTTGCTACCACGTGTTTATACTGTTTGTTTAATAACTTTACATTTTACTACTACATGTGTTTATACTGTTTCTTTAATAATAACAAGCTATGTGGAGGATTCAATGAGGATTTTAGGAAGGCATTCAACTTATTTTCATGAAGATGTGCGGCTTCAGGCTATTATTTCCTTGAAACGTGAGTAATACTAGCCACATGATTATCTTATTTGTAATAATGAAGTTATTTGATTAGGAATTTGTTTTCCATCTTTCCAACATATAATTAGTAGCAGTTTGAGACATGACATTTGGAAAATTCTAAGTTATGATTTTGATACCGGAGCTAAATCAAACACAATAGGAAAACAAATATTATTACTAAAGAAGTCAATAGGCGGTTGCAACCAACACATGAAAATAGGAAATCACAATAACATGACAAATGATACATGAGTAGGGTGGATCTCAGGTGGTGGTGATGGCCATTAGGGGGCTTGGAGAGGTGGCAACAACGTAGGGAAGGGGGTGGACTGCAAGGAACAACGACACGACTGTGGTGGTTTACCGTCCTGGGTGGCAACAAATAGGAATAAGGTGGAAACAGTTGGGAAACAACAAGACAATGGAGGGAGCAATAGATAGGTAGTGGAGGGTGGATCTTAGGCGGTAGTGGTGGCCGTTAGGGAGCTTGGAGAGGTGGCGGCAAGGTAGGGAAGGGGGTGGACTGCAAGGAACAACGACAAGATGGGGGCAGTTTACCGTTCTGGGTGGAAGCAAAAAGGAATAAAGTGGAAACAATTGGGAAACAATAAGACAACAAAGGGAAGAATGTAGGTAGTGTAGGAGGGGGGTAAGGATTGCGGGAAAAGTTGTGGGTTGCCTAAAATGACAAGGATGGGGCAAGACCGCAGGTTGGTAGCGGAGATAGGTGGTTGGAATGGTTGCGGCGGAGAGGAAGGCAAGTTTTGGAAGGAGGCAACAAAGGGGAACTTTAGAAAAAAAACTATAGGAGGTTGTTCGACGACTGCAACAGGGACGAAGGACGGTGGCAGGGAAAAGATGTGGAGTGGTTGGGGCAAGGATAAATCAGTACATTGGGAGCGCGATACAGTCGGAGCACCACTTGACTCTTGGATACAATCCTTGAAAGGGCAAACAAAGACTTCGAAGACTATCCTAAACAAACTCACACAAAAACTAAACTTAAAACATCAACAAACAATTATATAATAATATGGTAACTAGGAATGACCCAAGAGGACAATGCATCGAAAAACTGGGACTTGTTCGGTCCATGCATGAAAACGGATGTCGTTGCCAGTCACAATAAAATTTCGTGTGCCAAACGATCCCGCCTCTGCCTTTGGATGCCTTGCAGTGCGGGAGGGATGCTCTCGTAAGCCTCCCGGGGTCGGGGAGCTTCAATCTCATTGGTCGAAGCTTCTGTCTCTTCGTAGTAAGCAATCATGTTGACCCAGTTGAAGATAGCGTTGTTATTCCAAGGCATATACTGATATAATAAGTATCCATCCACTTTTGACACAACATGAGGAGGAGCTGTGTATCGACTTGAATTTTCATAAAGTAACTTTTGAGCCATTAAACCTGTAATTTGACTCTTCCATTTGTACTTGACAAGGCATATCCATCAAATAAATTCATCTTTAGGAACAAACTCTTGACTAAAATCTCCGACAAGCTAGACAATTCTCAATAACAACCACTCGAGAGAGGCATTTTCTTTTTCTGTAAGAGGACCTGGATCTCATTGTAGGATGTTTTTTCCCTCAATGCTCTTAAGGTGAATTCCAACGCCGCGGTTCATCCCTCCTGATTGGTCATCTGTCACTCTGTTAGTAGGTACACTGTTGAACTAAATTTAATATTCAAATAACTCTATGGTCTTCCAGAAGTAGCTCATGAGCTTCTCATCTCTGACATGTTGGACCTCCCTCAGTAGGGGCAATTCAGAAGGTATGCTATATATATATTTGAAAATTTTGAAATACTTTTATATAAGGTTGCCCTTTGTCTGGTATCAACTCCTCAAATTCATGACCCTTTTGGACGTCCAATGTCAGTCGTGTTGATGTTACTTTCAACGCCTGCAAAAAGGTAATTCGAGGCTCCACAACCTCATACTTTGTATGAATGCCTATTATCTTGAACTCACTCCCTTCATGAACAACTACTGTTAATCTTGTTGGGATATCTGATATGATTAATCACCATTGTGGCTACAATTGACCCTTCCAAATTGTCTCCTCTCAAAGGAGGCAAGCCTCTGTTGCAATTGGAGGATTTCCCTAAAACGTTTTTGAACATCTCTTTGTGGATTTCTCATAAGCCACATCACCCCGCGATCAGGTCTCCGACCATTACTCGATGGCGTGATTAGGGTTTTGTTTTCGGTATAGGTGGAAGAGGGTGTATAGGGTTGACATATGGCGGGAAAGAAAAATTTTGGAGATGACTTTGACAACTCTAGTATAGGACTACTAAATAATACCTGAATTAACCTAAACAAAAATAACAACACATTTTTATTGAAAAAGCTAATAAACGACTGCAACCAACACACAAAAATAGGAAATAACAACACGACACATGGCTAGGGTAGATCTTGGGTGGTGTTGCTGGCTGTTAGGGGCCTTAGAGAGGTGGTGGCAAGGTAGGAAAGAGGGTGGACTGTAAGGAAGTAGTGACACGACGGTGGCGGTTTGCTATCCTGGGCGGCTCCAAATAAGAATAAAGTGAAAATAGCTGGGAAACAACAAGAGATCGGCAGAAATATCAACTAAGTAGTGTACTGTGGGAAAAAACCCCATTAGCATGAGAAATGATCGGCTCTTTTTCCGACACTAATTCATATTGGCGTCACAATAGTATCGATTTTTTTCTGACGTTAAAATCGGCGTCAGAATAGTATCGTAATTTTAGTAGTAATAGCTCTAGTGACAGAAGTGTGACTTTGTGTTATCAAATTATTAAAAGGTGTGAACGATTTAGATATCTTGGGTCCGTTGTCCAAAACGATGGTGATATGGATGGGGATGTTAATAGTAGAATTCAAGTTGGTTGGTTGAAGTGGAGGAATGCTTCGGGCCTTTTGTGTGATAGAAAAGTACCGCTAAGACTGAAAGGAAAATTTTATAAGACGGTGGAGAAACCTGCAATGCTCTATGGCGCTGAATGTTGGCCTTTAAAAGAGAAGCATAATAATAAGTTAAGTGTTGCCGAGATGAGAATGATTAGGTGGATGAGTGGCTTTACACTTAGAGACAAAATGCGGAATGAATCTATTTGTGATAGGGTTGGTGTAGCTCCTGTGACAAACAAAATTAGAAAAAGTCGTCTTAGATGGTTTGGTCACATTAAACGTCGACCATCTGATGATCCGATTAGGAGAGTAGATGTTTTAGATTCGACTTATGTTAAGAAAGACAGAGGTAGACCTAGGAAGACTTGGGCTTATTGTATTAAAAATGATCTTAATTTACTAGAACTAAATGAAAATATGACACTAAATAGGACGCAATGGAGAAAAAGGATTCATGTAGCCGACACCACGTACTGGGATTAAGGCTTTGTTGTTGTTGTTGTTAAAATAGACGTCACTAATTTATTTTGCGTTGATATTAGTGTCGGGTTTTAATTTGCGTCCGCATTAACATTGAAAACAACCGTCGCTAAAAAATACCATTAAACATGCAGACAAAGCTGACGTAACGACGCAATAACATTAAAAAAATATGACGCTGATTAGCGTCGAACATGACCGATGCTAATTAGCGTCGACCATATCCAACATGTTGCTATCGTGTCATTTTAGTGACGACTTGTATTGTTGGCTGATCGGAGCTTTTAGCATCGAAATTTTCTGATGCTAACCTGTAAGAAACAT
>NEWO01000049.1:1649707-1670941 GCA_003013225.1 Phalaenopsis aphrodite
ACTTTGATTTTGATCTTCCTCTGTTTGAGTTCCTGTCCCGTGATCTCCCTCTAGAATCAACAATCAGTGCCGAACTCGAACCCGAGGTTTCGCCAGAATCTTTCCTGCGCACCTCCTTAGCCAAAATCAAATCACGTATTTCATCATATTTCAATTTAGATTTACCTGCAGAACTGCTAACTGCCATCCTCATGGCTTCTCAGTTATTTGACAATGAAGCCAACAATATCAGCGCACGAAACTCATCATCAAAATTAATTTCAACAGATGACAATTGATTAGTGATATTATTGAACTCATTCAAGTGTTGAGCAACAGACACACCTTCCGCCATTTTCAGGTTGAATAACTTTTTCATCAGGTGCACCTTATTATTCGCTGATGACTTTTCATACATGTCTGATAAAGCTGTCATGAGATCTGCAGTAGTCATCTTCTTGATGACGTTATGGGCAACGTATCTTAACAGGGTTAATCGAACAACCCCCAGAACCTGTCGATCAAACATATTCCATTCCGCCTCGTCCATCTTTTCCGGCTTCTTTCCCAGCAACGACAGATGAAGTTTCTTCCCATAGAGGTAGTCCTCTATCTGCATTCTCCAGTAACTAAACTCTGTGCCATTGAACTTCTCGATCCCCGATGCCATCACTTCGTCTCCGCCCATCGTTTTCTTTCAGCCTCGAACCTGGCTCTGATACCAACTGTTATGAAAAACGACGACAATAAAGCGAAAAATAGATCGAGAAAAATCATCAGAAAAAGGGGCGACACAAGATTTACGTGGTTCGGCAAATTGCCTACGTCAACGAAGTTGTAGATGATTTTATTAGCTTTGAGGATTACACCGTCGACCACGTCGACTTACAAGAAAAAAATTCTCTTTTTCTCTCACCTTCTCTCTCTCTCTAAACCGAGAGTCACACCAAGAAGAAGAAAAGATAACTTTAAATTGTTTGGAGAGTAATACTCATCCCTGTAATCGGAGCCCCTTTTAAAGCTCCACAGTATCCAGCTTGTTTTGGTAATCCTTAATTTCGTGATTCCATGGAGTCATGCTTTAATGACCCATATAAAGCCCATTAAGGCAAGCTATCAAATTCATTGTCTTTTTCTCAATAACAGGAGGGGCGGGAAATTAATCTGGTAAAACTTAATTAATTAAATTTTCCTTAATTCTTCCTGTCAATAGAAGACAACTGCTTTAAATAAAAATTAAGAATCATCAAGCTATGATAGGGAATAAAATACATAAAGAAAAGAATTAAAACAGATAAATTAGAATCAATTTATCAAAGAATCTGCTGTAATAGGAAGTGGACCGGGTCTCCACCTTCCTCAACAATATGACAAGTTGTTCTCAATTATTTGATTCATATTATCTATGTTCCGGTTCCGAAAAAATCAAAATTGCTGATGACAGTTTTTCACCTATTGCAGGAAAAAGAAATATTAAAATTTTTAAAAAAAATATCTTTGAAATCTTACATGTTCCAAAACTTACATGTAATCTTCTTTCCATTAGCAAAGTGTCTAAAGATTCTGATTGTTTCATTTTTTTCTCTCATTCCAATTGTGTTTTTAAGGACCAGAACTCGGGGAAGATGATTGGAACTACCAGTGAAATAAATGGGTTGTACTACTATGATGGAACTGATTTTGCGAATCATGAATTAGATAGTACTAGTTCAAGTTTTAACTATGATCAAGTTATGTTATGACATAAAAGATTAGGGCATCCTAGCTTTCCATATCTCAAATTTTTATTTCCTAAACTATTTAAAAGTATTGATTGTTCAAAACTTCTTTGTGAAGCGTGCAATTTATCTAAAAGTCATCGTGTTTCATTTCTAATATAACCATATTCTGTTTTAAAATCATTTTATTTAGTGCATAGTGATGTTTGGGGCCCATCCAAAGTTAACACACTTTCTGGAAAAAAATGCTTTGTAATATTTATTGATGATCATACACGAGTTTGCTGAGTGTGTTTATTAGAAAAGAAATTTGAAGTTGAACAATGATTTAAGTATTTTTTTCACATGATTGAAAATCATTTTCAAACAAAAATTATTATTCTAAGAACGGATAATGAGACTGAATATTCCAACAAATATTTGAGAATATTTATTTTGGAAAAAGGTATTCTGCATCAATCCACTTGTCGTGATACACCACAACAAAATGATATTATTGAAAGAAAAAATAGGCATTTTATTAAAGTTATCAGGGCACTTATGTTTTTCATGAATGTTTCTAAATATCTTTGAGCGGTAATGCACTCCCACCTCCTGTTATTTAATAAACAAAATGTCATCTCAAGTTCTGAAATTTAAACCACCTATACAAGTCTTAAAAAATTAATTTTCCACATATAAGATAACAATTGATCTCCCTTTAAAAGTCTTTAGATGTGTTTGCAATGTGCATATCCCAAATGTGTTTCACTCAAAACTTGATCCCCAAGTCGAAAAATGTGTTTGTATTGGGTATGCTTCCAATAAACGTGGGTACAAATGCTTTAATCCTGAAAAAAAAGAAATTTTTTGAGAACATGGATGTCAAGTTTATCGAGGATCACCCGTTTTTTCAAAATAATTTTCTTCAGAGGGAAAACTTAGTTGAAGAAAATAATTTTTGGAAAACTTTACCCATTCCTTTAACTAATTATGCTATGGAAACTAGAGGCAACACTACTAATTCTATTTTGCTAGATGATATCTTATCAGAGACAGGGGGAGAAGTACTTCCAACGGATCATAATCCTCAACATGAGCTGCAAGTTTATACTAGGAAGAAATTCCATAAAATTACTACAGCCCCAGTTATTCCCTCAGTAGATGTTCAATCACCTTTGCCAAATAATGACCCTACAACTCAGAGTAACCTTCCCTCTACTTTCACTCCTTCTGATCTTGATCTTCCAATTGCTTTCAGAAAAAGAATTCGAACAAGCACGAAACATCCTATCGCACAATACTTGTCATATGAAAAACAATAAAAAAAATCATAGAGCATTTTTGCCTAGGATTTCCAACATACTTGTTCCAAGAACTGTTCAGGAAGCATTAGGTGAACCTAGTGGGAAATTAGCTCTGATGGAAGAAATAAATGCTTTTAAAAGAAATAACACCTGGACAGTCATTGATCTACTTAAAGAGAAGATGATGGTTGGGTGTAAATGGGTGTTCACGGTAAAGTTTATAGCTGATGGAAGTGTGAAAAGATACAAAACGGGACTAGTAGCAAAAGGATTTACTCAAACTCATGGTATTGATTACCATCTGCTTTTGCTCCTTTTGCTAAAATTAACTCTTTTAGAGCACTTCTTTCTCTTGCAGTTGACTTCAGCTGACCACTTCATCAATTTGATGTAAAAAATGTGTTTTTAATTGGAGAATTACGAGAAGAAGTATATATGGACTTACCACCAGGATTTGAAGAAAAATTTGAAAAAGGTAAAGTATGCAAATTAAAAAAGTCCCTTTACGGGTTAAAGCGGTCTCTTGCTTAGTTTGAGCGTTTTGGTGATGTTATCAAGAGACATAGATTCTCTTAAAGCCAAGCTGATCACATTCTTTTTTTCAAATATTCCATTAAAGGTAAAGTAGCCATTGTGATTGTTTATGTAGTTGATATAATCATGACAGTGGATGATTCTCTGGAGATTAGCAACCTGAAGAGGAAACTTGAAGCCGAATTTGATATTAAAGACTTGGGAAAGCTGAAATATTTTCTTGAAATGAAGTTTGCAAGATCCAAGGAGGGAATTTTTATCAATCAACGCAAGTATGTACTTGATTTACTCAAAGAAACATGAATGACAGGTTGCAATGCAGCAGATACGCCAATATAACCTAATATAAAATTGAAAACGGGGGCAACTAATGAGGTCATGGACAAAGAACGCTATCAAAGATTGGTAGGGCGACTAATCTATTTGGCTCACACTCAACTTGACATGGCCTTTGCTGCAAGTATTGTGAGTCAATTTATGTATTCACCTGGACCTACTCACTTCGAAGCTGTATTCCAAATTTTGAGATATCTCAAAAGAACTCATGGAAAAGGACTTTTGTTCAAAAAGGGAGAACATCTTCTAATAGAGGTCTACACAAATGCAGATTGGGCATGAGACGTAAATGATAGAAGATCCACATCAGATTATTGTACCTTTGTAGGCGGAAATCTGGTTAATTGGAAAAGTAAAAAACAAAATGTGGTAGCAAGTAGTGCTGAAGTAGAATTCCGCTCGGTGGCCCATAGTCTCTATGAAGTATTATGGATAAAAAAAAACTGTTGGAAGAGTTGAAGATTCATATACCAGCACCTATTAAAGTTTACTGCGACAATAAGGCTGCAATCTCTATAGCTCATAATCCAGTTCTACATGACAGAACAAAACATGTAGAAGTTGACAAGCATTTCATCAAGGAGAAGATAAATAGTTGTGTGATATGTATGTTCTACATACCCACTGCTAGCCAAACAACAGATATTCTAACAAAAAGTTTTTCCAAAGTGCAACATGAGAATCTAGTTAGCAAGCTTGCCATAAGTGATATCTTCATGCCAGCTTGAGGGGGAGTGTTGAAAGATCTTGCAAATAATGATGATTATATTCTATATTTATTTTAACTATATATTTAGCGGGTTATAAATTATATGAGGGATTTTATGAATCTTTTTATTTTGTCTCCTTAATTAGAGAGATTAGCTGCCTATTATATTTGTTATTATTTCTTTCCTTACATATTGTATTCTGTTTTTATTGCTTTCCTTACCAATAAGTCTTATAATGAGTATTTATACCCCTCTTCGTATCAATAAGAATAAACCCTCTAATATTTTTTCACTATTTTTTCACTATGCAATAACTTGTTCTCTCGACACATGAGCATTAAACTTGTCTGAATTTAAATTTTTCATGTTTTCTGACTAACAGAATATTATTTCAATTAACATCTAAATGCACAATATGGTCTTTTTTTTAATTAATTCTTATTTAGAAAACTGGATTTTGTTGCAGATGTTTTGGCAGCAGTGCAGGCAATTCCAGCTGAACACATTGTAAGTGCATGTCGACTAGTTTTCCTTACCTTTTGTAAAAATTTTATGGGTGTAATCAGCAATTCCATATCTGTTTCAATGCCATTATTCACAATTTCACTTATACTTATCATCTTTTACGTTTAATAAGTTCCTAAAGAACCCCATTGCAATAATTATATGACAATTTTGTTTTTTATCATAGGATGTTGCAGATAAACAGAAGGAAATTCTTGGTAGTATTCTATTGGCCTCTTCTGAAAAATTCTTTTTAATTTTCTCACCAAAAATCCGTGTGTCAATAAAAATGATTGTCTTTTTTTTTGTGTTGATTTTAGATACTGTGTTGAATACCTACATCAAAACGATGACAGAAGATGACGACAAAGAAGTTGTTGCTCAAGCGTGCATGAGTGTGGCGGAAATCATGAAGGAATTTAGTTATATGGCCATAAATTCTTGTAAGACAACCAAACCTGTGCTTGACTGACATTTTAACCCAATGTGAATAATATTGAGAAGCAAATTGTTTCAGATATGCCTAGACTTGCAGAAGCAACTCTTATATTACTTCGTGAAGATTCATGCTGTCAACAAGTAGGCTCTGATTCTGATAATGAGGATGGTGAAGTTAATCATGATGAAGTGCTCATGGATGCTGTGTCAGATCTTCTTCCTGCTTTTGCTAAAGCTATGGGCTCTAATTTTGAGCCAGTTTTTGCCGAGTTTTTTGATCCTTTAATGAGATATGCGGTAAGATTTTTTCCATAATTATCCTCCATCTCAAGTAGTAGCTGCCATTGGAAACGTTTAAGAAGTAGCAAAATTTTATCTTCTTGCTGTCTTGTGATTTTTTGTAAACCAATTTTATTGATACTCAATAATGTGAAACACCACTCCAGAAAGTTCCGCGGCCTCCTCAAGATCGGACCATGGTGGTTGCTTGTCTCGCTGAAGTTGCTCAAGAAATGGGAGCTCCTTTTTCCAGTTATATTGATGTAAGATTTTGTTCTAATATCTCTTACATTTGAATAATATCTGTGCTTTTCCTTTAACCAATTTATGGATTTTTCATGACTTTTCTATAAACTTGGTGATTTCTTAGAGGGTGATGCCTTTGGTGCTGAAGGAACTGTCTTCCTCAGAAGCAACTAATAGGAGAAATGCTGCATTTTGTGTTGGTGAAATATGCAAAAGTGGTGTCATTTCCGCACTAAAGTATCCTCACATTATATTTCAATCTTTTCTTGATGTGTGTATTTCTAACGGTTTAATTACTCAGTGCTATTTTATCATTCATGCTTTTTTCATTAGCTTTGTGTGATTATGGTCTTTTGCATCACTATCTAGTATCACTGTGTGTCTACTTAATACCAACCTAGATACTACGGTGATATTCTTCGAGGTCTATACCCTTTATTTGGTGCATCAGAACCAGACGATGCTGTCAGAGATAATGCTGCCGGCGCTATCGCAAGGATGATAACGGCACAACCTCAGTCTATTCCTCTTGACCAGGTTAACATTTTATTTTGGGCATTTACATACATAGCACACAATTGTTGTGTATTTACATTTCTCGGACCTAAAATCTGATTTTTACACACGGCACTCAAATGTTTAATATCATATCAAAAATAGCACTATTATAACTTTTTAAAAGTGAAGTACACTTTTTCATGTATAAGTTTAAAACATAAAAGTCCTATGTGTGTAAATATGAAAGTTAAGGTGTACGATATGTAAAGATGTAAAATTCCCTTTTTTTACCGTTGCACAATTTTTATGCTCTATGGATTAAGTTTTCTCTGCGTTTCTTAATGCAAATCTGTTTCCAGGTCCTACCTGTATTTCTTAAAGCATTGCCATTGAAGGAAGACCGCGAGGAATCAATGGCAGTATACAGTTGCATATGCAATTTGATTTTGTCGTCAAACCCGCAGGTGGTACCAAGTGTCCTTTTTTGTAATTTCAGTAATTTAAGATCTTTATGTCACTTTCAAAGCTCAAAACTTTCTTCTAATGAAGCAGATCCTTCCTTTAGTTCCAGAGGTGGTTAACGTTTTTGCTGAAGTTGCGATGTCCCCATTTGAGAGGGACGATGTCAAATCTCAAATTGGAATAGCTTTGTCCCACTTAATTTCAGCATACGGCCATCAAATGCAACCTATTCTTGGTTCTCTTTCGCCTGTCCATGCTAATTCATTGGCTGCCTTAGCAAATATAAGCTAAGTTGCCTATTTTTTTGTTGATTATATATATATATATATCAGCATATTTTTGTGCTTATTGTTTATGAAATATGTTATTTAATTTGTTGTCTTGCGCATATAATTGCTTGTATTGAGAACAAACGGAAGAAGTGGATTCTTCTCTTCTTCCTTCCATTCATTGTATGATTTGTAAACATTGTAAGTGCAAGATATATCATTTTTAGTGAAAGGGTTTTGTGCTAAATTGGTAGAACAAATTTCAGCTCATGAGCTGCAGAACTTTGTTTCCTGCGAAGAACTTTATACAAGAAGGATTATGTGAGCAGACTGTCACATCCCAAAAGAGCCCTTAAGAGAGGTGGGCAGCCCAGGATTTAAATACTGTTTTTCAGCCCTACACCTAGCCAACGTGGGACTATTTGTCTGTGACATTCTACTCCACCCAATCACGTGACGCCCTCGTCACGGATCGGCTCCACCGATGGTCCCACTGGACCATGGAGAGTCCACACACCTGGCAGGCAGTAATCTGCTCTGATATCACTTGTCACCTCCCAAAAGAGCCCTTAAGAGAGCTGGGCAGCCCAGGATTTAAATACTGCTTTTCGGCCCTACACCTAGCCGTTGTGTGACTATTTGTCCGTGACAAGGCGCTTGTATCGTTGACATTCTTTCGGTGAAGATTATGGATGGAAGAGGGATTATAATTAGGCTTTTTGGCCATTTTATTATCTTGGATAAATCTATGTTCAAATCAAATGGTTAAACGTAGGATCTTATTTATATTTCTACACTTATTTTTTTTATATTTGATGTGAAATTAAATTCAATACTTCTGTGTTTACAGCCAACTTCTAGATGAGTTTTCAGCATTTGGAATTGCTTTGTATAGAAGGTTTTTATAGAAGCATCCCACGTAATGTTAGGCGGAGAGAACAGTTTTTTATTTTATTTTATTTATTTATTAAGATATTGTGTTGATCAATGTTTGTGATTAAATGTGCTTAAATTAAAATAAATAAAAATGGAAAAAAGAAGCATGTTTTAGCGTTGGTTGTACTTCACAAACATGTATGCACGAATCAAAGGTGATGTGGCCCTGCAGGACCTACCAAGGAAAACACTTGACTATATGTTCAGCCAGCCGGTCCAAATATTGAGAAGACAACGCGAAGTGGATTCTTTAGTTTAAAGACGGTTGATATGGAGCTTCAAGAAGTAGGCGCCCTGATCAATGACCGCCCGACTTGAGGGCCGCTAGGACCATAGAGCTGCTTGACTTAACTGTTGTCGACTCATATAACTGTCTGATTTAACGGCTGCTGGTCTCCTAGACGCTCATCAACATTCGTAGGCCCCACTGGCCTAATTTATATACAAACTGAAATACCCTTGTTGTACCCATATTTTTTAGGGGTACAATATGTAATTTTACTAAAACTCATTCCTATAAATAGATGGTCTATATCATGAATAAATGTTACATAAATTTATTTTTAATTATTGTGCTATTGCTCTTTCTATCTCTTTCTCTCTCATCCTTTGGTGCTCTATTCCTTAGAAAGATCTCCCGGACACCCCCCCCGGATGAAGCTCTTAGAAGAGGACCAAGACGAGCGAATTGTGCAACCTCACGTCCATGCAGAGGAGAGGTTGTCCTCCCATCACATTCACAGATGACGATCTTCCCCAACGGAGAGACCCTCACGACAAAGTTATAGTCGTTACGAAAATAAATAACAATTTTCAGGTCAGAATTATGCTCACTGACACAAGCAAATCCATGAACTTTTTTTTTCAAGTCAGTATTCGACAAACTTAACCTTTGGGTAGACCGGTTAGTAGTGTCGGCTGGCCAATTTTTTGGTTTTTCAGGTGAAAAGAAGGAGGTGTTATGCGTAATGTCATTGGCGGTCACTTGTATCACACCCCAACTCAATGTAACCTGTCATATCGAGGTGAGTCATCTCGCGTCAAGGTCATAACAAATAAATTATTAACTAAGATTTATTTGGAATGAATCTTATTTATCTAATTTTCTTCAAGTTTCATACACAACCACTAATATCATCAAATATATAAAATAAAACTACCAAAATTTCATTGAGATCATATCACTTCACAACAAAAGGAAACATATATAACAATCATGATTTAATCTCTCTATCATCATAATATAAACATTACCATGACTGTCAAAAATATAAAAAAAAAGTATTGACATATATAAAATCAGACTCTCACCAATAACACAAAAGTCTCAACTCAACTGGAGTCTTACCCTTCCCTGAAACAATACATGTGAGTAAAACAGAAGTGATCAAGCACAACTCAACAGACTGCTCAAAATCTACTGCAGCTCTCAATATTAAAAAAAATCTAACATCTATTTGATGTAAATAAGTTTAACATGACTAATATCATGTGTAGTATCTATCACAGTGCCAGTACAAGAAATTGTAACTGCAGTAGACATGTGCCAAGTAATAATATAAATAATATGATATTACAAGTACAGGAAAATAACATGAAAATAAAAATTCATTTCCTTATTTAAATTATCTTAATATTTTCCCTTCGCCTCCTTATACCTCCACTTCTACTTATACCTCAACATGTTCATGTTTCCTCTATACCTCTTAGAACTCCACTTTTAGTTATACATCCACTTGTTCACATCTATTCAAAGGTATCAAACACTCAAAGGATAATTACATAAATGCAAAACACCTTATAACTTCACTTGATTCACATAAAATACAACCATCTGAAACTCCCACATTTTTATCATTTTTGGCACATATTTAAAATACAAAAAATGCTAACACTTTTAAAATATCAATTTTCACAACATGTTGGAGAAAGTGGTTAGTACTAGGAGACATAAGTAATAATGTAATTTACGAGAGAAATAAATCTACACATATCGACAAACACAACTTGCTAAACTAAAATAAATAATATTTGGTGCTTAATGCATCTGCTAAAATAAATAAAATATTGCACGGCACAAAATACCCATCGGAAAATAAATATTTTTATGTCAATATGTTCAATATGGTATAATCTATAATATATAAAAAGTTGTGCTGTGAAATGTTTATAAATCTCGAACTGAGTTTGTATGAAATTTCGGCAAATAAAATACCACAATTTTACCAAAAAAAAAATAAAATCAGAGTAGGTTGGTAGTAGCCTGCCTAGTGCCATACAATTTTTCGAACATGCATGACGGACGAAATTGGCTCTACGACCTTCGAAATAGACTTTCTCTCTCTAGATCTATTGTTTTTTTCTCCCTTTCTATCTTTACATTTCTCTATTTAAGGAAATGAGAAAAAACAAAATTTCTTGAAATAAATTTCTAGTAATGGTTTGAAATATTTATGCAAATTAATGATTTTTTTGAAAGGATATAATAATCATTTTTTTAAATTATGAGACACACACACACGCAAATATATATATATATATATATATATATATATATATATATATATATATATATATATATATATATATATATATAATAACTATATTTACATATTAAAATATAGGACTCCAAAAGTATGAAAAATTAGAAAATAAATAGAAAACTATGTTTAGAATACACTCGTGAAAACAATTTGTAAAACAAACACCAGATGGTTCCAGAAAACCCACTTGTATAAGAATATACCAAATCCTTGAGGAAGACAAATCCAACAAGTAACCTTTGTTTTCTTATTTATGATGCCCATAAAAATAGCTAAAAATATGCTTTACAATCTGACAAAGATAATTTATAAATCAAGTATGAAACAAACTACTAAAAGTTGACGAATAAATTGAGCATCAAAATAATTTAAAAACTTCAAGAAAATAAATAAACATAAAATAAACATGCAAGACTTGTCAAATCCCAAAATTAGGTCTCAACAAGTACATTGGTATACTACAATAGCATTCCTCCTTAAAGAAATGTCGTCCTCGACATTCAAAACATCTAATTATTAAACAAATCTGGATAACTCTGTCTCATATAAGTTTCTTTTTCCCAAGTGGCTTTCCTTTCTGATCAGTGCTTCTACATAACTTTAACCAAAGGGATTTGCTTGCTCCTCAATTATCTCACATCAAAGGACAAAACATGTTGCGGTTCCTCTCTGTATGTTAAGTTAAACTGTATCTCAACCCCATCTTTAGGAACTCTATGCTCAACATAAAAAATCCACACTATTAAAATAGATACATGAAACACATCATGCACATCCAACGTATGATCAGGTAGTAATAATTGATAAGCAGAATTACCAACCGTACCAATCACCTCAAAAGGACCTACGAATCTTGGACTTAATTTTCTCGCTCTGCCAAATCTACTTACCCCCTCAATGGGATTGACCTTCAAAAATATAAAATCTCTCATCTGAAATTTGGCTGCTCGATGGTTTGGGTCATTATACTTCCTCTTATGTTGTGTTGTCCTTAATCTATCTTGGATTAGTATGATCTTTTCAGTGGCATTATGTACCAATTCATAACCCATCAATCTTCTTTCGCCTACCTTTGTTCAGGATAAAGGTGTCTTGTACCTTCTACCATATAATGCCTCATATGGTGTCATGCCAATACTTGATTGGAAGCTATTACTATAGGTGAATTCAATCAATTGAATATGATCCTCCAACTTCCTCCAAAATCAAGTGCTTATAATCTCAATAGATCCTCCAACACCTGAATGATCCTTTTAGAGTGACTATTTGTGTGTGGATGAAAATTTGTACTGAAGTTTTATTTAGTCACCAGAACTTCCTGAATACCTCTAAAAAATCTATAAGTAAATCTGCCATCACAAGAAAAAAATAATGACTTTTGGTATTCCATATAGCCTCACAATCTCACGTATATTTAAATGTGCCAACTTCTCAACTGAATATATCTATCTCATAGGATAAAAATGTGAAGACTTCGTCAATCTCTCAATTTCCACTCATATTACATCATGACCTTTACTAGATCTTGGAAAACCCATAGCAAAATTCATAGTGACATCCTCTCAATTCCACTCAAGGCTATCAAGGGTTGCAGAAAACCACTAAGTATATGATGCTCTACTTTCACCACTTGCATGTTTCACATGTCAAAACAATCTCAACCACTTCATGCTTTAACACAAGCCACCAAAATATCAACTTCAAATAGAGATACATCTTACTGCTTCCAAGACGAATTGCATATCCAAAATACTGAGCCTCATGTAATATCTTTTTTCTCAGATGATTATTAGTAGGAACCCAAAGTTGATGCCCACAAGTCAACACCCCATGACCATCCACATGTAGCTCAAGTCTTCTCCCTGAATGAATCTAATCAACTAAACCGATATAGTCATCATCTAGCATCCGAGCTTCTTTAATCCTCTCTTGTAAAGGAGCTTGAACAATCATTTGTGAAAATAGTTCATCCACATCACCCAAAATGAATAATTTCCAACTCCAGCCTTTATGTCTATCAAATTACACTCTCATCAGATGTAATCAAACAATTTTTCAAACCAATAAATTTTCTACTTGAAGCATCAACTACCACTTTTTCCTTACCAATTTGATATATATCGATGAGATCATAATCTTTCAACTTCAACCACCTCCTTTGTCTAAAGTTTAGCTCATTTTGAGTGAAGTTATACTTCAAGATTTGATGATCTATAAAGATTTCACATCTCACTCCATATAAATACTGTCTTCACATTTTTAATGCAGATACAATGAATGTTAATTCTAAATCTTGAGCAGGATAATTTTTCTTGTGCGACTTCAACTATATGGATGCATAAGCAATAAGTCTCTCATTTTGCTGCAATACACAACCCATTCCTCTCAAAGAAACATCAGTAAACACCTAAAAATTCTCAGCACCACTTGGAATTACAAGAATAGGCGCCAACGCCAAGAAATCCTTCAAATTATGAATACTAGTTTCACACTTAGGTATCCAATCAAAAGGAACCATCTTCTGAGTCAATCTCGTCAGAGGAATTGTAATATGAGAAAAGCCCTTAACAAAATTTATATAACATCTTGCCATGTTAAGAAGGCTACGAACTTCATGGTCTTGGCCAATCAACAACTACCTGCACATTCTGAGGATTAATTGAAATACCATTGCTACTCAACACATGGCCTAGATATTAGATGGCTTTCTACCAAAATTGACACTTCAAGAATTTAAAATATAGTTGATGTTGTCATAATGTCTCCAACACCAATCTTAATTGAACTACATAATCATATTTAGACTTAAAATACACCAATATATCATCAAGAAAGACGATAATAAACCAATCTAGATATGTTGTGAAGACAAGATTCATCAAATTTATGAATGCATCTGGGGTGTTAGTTACATCAAAAGGCATGACTAAGAACTCATAGTGGCCGTAACAAGTACTAAAAGTTGTCTTTGCTACATCATCCTCCTTCACCCTCAAACGATGATACCCACATCTCAAATATATCTTCAAAAACATAAATTCACCTTTATGCTAGTCATAAAAATCATCAATCTTGAGCAATGATAGTTGTTATTGATGGTCACTTTATTCAGCTCTATATAATCAATGCCCAAACACATTGTTCCATTCTTACTCCTCACAAACAACATGGGTTCACGCCAAGGAGATACATCGGGCTTGATAAAACCTCTATGCAACAACTGCTGCAACTGTATTTTTAACTCATGCAGCTCTTTGGGTGCTATTCTATAAGGAGCTTTTGCAATAGGAGATGTACCTGATGCAACCTCTATACAAAACTCAACTTCTCACTCTAGAGGCAAGCTCACAAATTCTTCCAAAAAAACATCTAGATACTTCTTTACCATAGGAACCTCCTCAATAGCCATGGTGATTTTAGTCTCATATTTTATATAAGCAATAGAAAACATTATTTCCCTTTCTCCATAATTTATTAAGTTGTAGAGTCGATATCAAATATGATAGGACATCTCTAATACCCTAAAAATAAAATGTTTTACCAGCAACACATAAAGCCACTGGCTTTCAACTATAGTTAATAAAAGCTCCATATCAACTCAACTAATCCATACCCAAGATAACAACAAACCCAATTAAATGCAATACAATTAACTCAGACTCTAACTTTCTATTTGAAATCTCAATATCACAGATACAAGTTTGATTAGCCATCAAATAATCTTCAATGGTTAAAAAAATAGAAAATTTAAAAGCTAAAGCAATAGGAAGGATACTTAAGAAAGAAAGAAAGCTCTCTAATAAAAACAAATGACTAGATCAAGGCATTGTAAGGATGAATGTTGTACTTGTATTAGAATTGAATGCATCCTTAGCCTCCTGCTGAGTTAAATTATAAACTCTTGGCTGAGCTGGAGTAGTATCAATGAGAGTTAAATATTGTCTCTGACTCTCTCATGTTTGCTTTGAGAAAATCTCCCTCTACCTCTACTAGATGATTCTTCACTGAAAGTTCTTGTTCAGACCGCCTTCTGCATTTTATCAATCCTCTAGTCTACTCAAGTATTAAGTCTACTCTCAGACGCTTTTTGAGGACACTGAGTTATCTTATGGGACTGTGATGTCTCCTTCCACTTGAAGTACAAACTGGAGAACTACTCACTATGTTAGATGATCCTTTGCTTCCAGAAGCTATAGAACATCTCCCAGAGTCATATGATCAATATCTATTCTTCTTCCCACTGCCACCACTTCTAAAAGGCTCCCCTCGAGTAGAGATCATATCATTTTCTATCAATCTTGCACTCTCCACTAACTCACATAAATTTTTTTATCCTGGATGAGACAAGTAGATGCCTTAAGTTATCCCAAGTCTTCTAAAAAATCTATAACACTTCACCTCTAGAGTACTGACAATTGTGGAACTTATCTTACCATTGCATTAAACTCAGCCTCATACTGCATTACTGTCTTATTCCATCGAACCAATCTCAGAAAGGACACTTGCATCTGTTGTCTGGCTTATGAAGGTACAAACTAATCTCTAAATGTTTGCTCCCAAGTAACCTCAACATTCAACTCGCCTTGAAATTTCTCCCTCTGTTGGCCCAACCACCAGCGCTTAGCTTCACCATCAAGGAAAAACACTGTAAGGGGTACCTACGATTCTTTAGACACTGCATGTTATCTAAGGAGTTCTCTAGTCTTAGTAGAAAATCCTCAGTCACTTGAGGTTATAATTCTTTTTTGAAACGAGGTGGCTTCAATCTTAAGAATAACTGCAAATTTCTATCTCCATCCTCTACTTTCGAAATAGACATTTTTCTCTGAGCTTCACCCATTAATTGAGCCACCAAATTAGCAAAAAGAGCCATGAAATCAAAATTAAGAGCTCCCACTATACTCTGTACTGCCCCAACCTTACTGAAACTCTGCCTATCTATGACACTGCTTTTGAGGATCCATAATTACCTAATATTTACACCAGGTATGCACATGCCATATCTTAATATAATATAAATAATAGAAAGGTTAGAAAAGAAAATTGATATTAAACTAGCCAAATTTAAACCTAGCATGCACATGCAATAACTTAATATAATATAAACAATATAAAGGGTAAAAAAGAAAATTGATTTTAAGCTCATCTTGAGCTTAGAAATTAAAAATAAAAGACTTCATAAATTTTTTTCAGGCTCTCTCAAATATTTAATCTAGGTAACACCTACATATTCGATTATTTAAGTGTCCCAAGAATGAATATGTTTCTTCTCCGAAACATGCAATTTCATAGTCTTGGCCTTTAAGTATGTAAGACTTGGACCATTCTAAATCTAAATGATTCATAATAAGTAAATTTGTATCACTCATATTTTTTTGAACGACAAAATCATTTTCTTACTAAAATCTTTTTTACATGTATCACTCATATTTTTTTGAATGACAAAATCTTTTTTTTACTAAAATCATTTTTACATGAAAAATAAAATATTTTCGGTGCGAATACATGTAATTTTTAAATATGAAGAATATAAACTTAGGAGGTTTAAGTTAAATTATTCTGATTTTAAGTCTCAACCAAAAATACCAAAATCCTGAGAATGAGGAACAAGAACATTAGAATAGAAAACCAAACTCAAGACCAGCAGAAGAAATTGATTTCTCGCACCAACCAACAATCTAGGAAAATTAAAACTTGAAACCTTTAGAAGAACTTTGATTTGTCATAATTACTGACAAAATTAAGAATCAAACAATTTACCAGTTAAATATAGAACCCATGAAAATAACTAAAATCGATCAACTCTAATTTTTACAACCACAACCAAAGATAACACTAAAAGGTGAACCCTAAGTTAGCCAATGTTGACGAATACCGAGGTCCAACACAACCTTGAATAATTCAGTCTAGAAACTTACGTTAGATTACTAGGTACCAATATATATAATTAAATTAGGACTTCTAAAACAAACGACCTACCCCCTTGGATTATTGGGGTACCCGATCTTAGAGGTGGTAACCTCTATTTAGTGACGAAGATACCCCAAATTAATTAATAATAGGGCGATTTACCTTAATTCATTGCTATGATGACTAGGGAGACCTCATATTATTTTATTGGTTAATAATCTAACGATATTAATGCACCTAGGATAATGAAAAATCATGGGCATCTTGATCGGAGGCTTTATTCACAAACGTTAGGTTAGTCCACATATAATCTCTTTTTTAGAGTCATTTTAAGTTACGACTTTACCTCCATCTAGAAAAATCCTACCCTTCCCCACTCTTAATTTAGGATTCAACTCAATCTCAAACTCAATTTCCATTCCAACTCAATTTCAAAGTCAATTCAACTATCACCATCAACTCAAGTTCTTCTTAATATCAAACTCAATTCAGCTCCAAATTTGAACCTCAAACTTAAACCTCAAATTCAAGCTCAATACCACAATTATGGTTTTTAATTGCTAGGCCCAAACCCTATTGAAATTTTTCTTTAACAAATTCAACTCAAATTTATTGAAATTTAATTAAGTTAACCAACTTTAAATTTAAATATACAATAATCATAATAACATACCTCAACAAAACTTAACAAACTTTAATAAGTCTTAATAAACTTAAATAAAATTTAATAAAACTTAAATAACTTTAAATAAATTAAACTTAATTAAATTTCAACAAAAGTCTTACTCAACTTTAATAATTTTTAATAAACTTTAACAAACTTAATAAATTTAAAACAAAATTAAATAAACTTTAACCTAAACTTAGTAAATCTTAAGAAAAAGTTTAAGCTAATCATAAAATTAAAATCAATAAACTTTAATTAATTTTAACAAGTAATAATGAAATTTAAAATCTTTAAATAAACCCAAACTTATTAACTCTTAAATGAACTTTAACTATCTTTACTAAAATTTAAAATCAATTTAATTCAAACCTAATAGATTTAATAAAATAATCTCAAAAGGCTTAAATTTTTCAACAAATACAAACAAAATTTAAACACTAATTTTCAATTTAACAATAAACTTAAACAAATTAAACTTATACCAATTCAAGTTGCTCAACTAAAGTGAAATCGATCTTTATCATGCCTATCCAAGTTTTCAATTCTACCAAAATCATTTCAAATCCATTCATATCTAAGTCTTCAATGTCTATCATCTTATAGACATTTGTTGGTGGTTGAGAAAGATAAGTCATAACTTTAATTAAGAGTAGTCTCATCAGCCACTCATGAGACTAGATAAACTAAACATCATCTTGTACCCGTAAAGTAAATGATAAATCTGGTTCTGCAGATCTATAAATCATAGATATTTTCATCATTCGAGTGATTAGATTTATTTTAAGGTAGTTGTGTTGCTGTCAAAAAAATAAGAACAACTGATGCAATCAACTATCTTGTTGAGGATATATGAGAAATATGTGAGATTTTTATAAAAAAAATGCATTTAATTTATTTAGAAAGAAGAACGAATAAGAATTGAATATACCAATAATTTAATGAAAATAACTACTTTAAGGATGTCATAAATTTGTATAAAAATAATCAACTTAATAAGTATAATTTAGTTTGTGCTCCTTTCGTTAGAGTTAAACATATTGTTAAAATATTTTGTTTTGAATAATGTTTTTTATCATAAGAGATAATTGATTCATTTATTTGGTTATTCAAAACATTCATTCGCATAATAGATGATAAGTATTAGTTAACAATATTCATCGATGAAGACCAAACAATTACGAAAACAGTAAAAGTTGTGTTACCTCACGCTCGACATAGATTATGTCAATGACATATTTCCATGAAAGTTTCTTAAACAGTGCATTGCTTCAATATTAATAAGATGATGTAAATATTATTTCACACATACATTAATAGATGTGATTCAGAAGAGGAATTTAAACAATTGTGGTATGAGATTATAGAAAAATGAAATCCCCATAATCATTCTTGACAAAGCAAGAAATATAAAATTAAACGCATTTCTTCCTCAATATAAAAAAAATAACAAATAAATAATTAAAAATAAAAAAATCTATGATTTTAAAACTGCTACCAAGGTCATTTATGTAAATACGCAATCTAAAAGTTTCTCGGCCCAAAAATTCCCTGCCCAACGGGAAAAAATTTAAAAAAGGAGAGCGCGCTTTCCCAAAAGGAAACCGCCTTCTTCAACCGAAATCCATCATACCATCGAAAGCCATTCTTCCCGCTGCCATGCGGGAGCTTGTCTCACCCGTACCCTAATACTAGAATTACTAGGGAGGGGCGGAAGATTGTTCATCAACAGGATCTCAATTCTCGCGTGCCCATCTTCTCCGCTTTCTTCTTCTCAATCCCCAATCCTCTATTTATGGCGAAACCATGTCCCGATTCAGACGGATGCCCTTCGCACTTAATTCATTTGCATCCCGGATGTGGATCCTTCAATGTTTCCGTACTCGTTGGTTTCAAGATCTTATACCAGGTAAATGTACGATAAGATCATTTCACGATCTCCGATTTTCTTTCTATTCTCAATTCCAGAGGGCTTTGTCCCAATCCGGTGCAGGAGTTGGAGACGATTCGCAAATATTTAACATAGCAGTCAGCAATACGAGTTTCTTATCTAATGGCGTAACCGAGGGTTTTTGTTTTTTTGGTGATTTTTTTGACAGGGGAAAGATGGGGATGGTGTGGGTTTTGATCATCAATGCTCGAATCGAACAGGATATGAACAAGATGAAATACTTTTGCGGGCTTGATTTTTGCTCGAGGTGAGCTGAAAATAAATTTGATATGCAGTACTTCGGATATCATATTTGATGAAATGGTTCTCTATGCTCTGTTCTTTTTGTCTTTTTTCATTTGGATTTACTAGGTTTGAAAATAATATTAGCATACTGTTTATATTATCTCGTGTTCTAAATATTTCTATTTTTTTATTGCTTTTTGCATCCCTCTCCATCTCTCTCTCTCTCTCTCTCTCTATATATATATATCTCGCTCTTTTTGTTACTTACAGAAAACGCAAAGCCTTTGTTATTCCATATAGTTAACCTTTATATTGAGCTTATAACTAGCAAAAACAATTTGCTTAGAAATTTTCATAATTCGTTTATTGAAATAATACATAGAAATTCATCAGACGTGTAGAAAACGCTATCTCATCCATCCGAGAAGTTGGAAGGAAGAGCGCGTGCGACGGTACATTAAGTATAGATATGTATTAGCAAGCTGCTATTCCTGAAGGTTGACTTATGAAAAGAAAGGGAAAGAAATCACATGGACTGTACAAAAGTACATACACTGTAGGCATGCTGAATGATTTCAAAATGTGAACTTGAAGTATTAAGAGATGATTTCTACTAGATTGAGCTTGTCCGAAGAAAGAAATAAAATGGAAGAAAATTTACAAATTACAATAGGTATTAATACAAATTGAAAAAAATTAAAAAGAATAAAGTTGCAGTATCTTCACAATAAAAGAATGAGGAGTGCTTTTAGCAATAATGAAGTAATGTTTGGTAGCCCCCAATTATCAGTATTTATGGTCTCCAATTATTAAATACAACCAAAAAATAACACAAGTTTTATGGATTTTTTAAATTTTAGATATAAGATACAAAATTTACCTTCAGTTTATGTTAAATCCGAATTTAATAAATCCAACAAAGAGATGGATTTAATAAATCTGAATTTACTAAATTCTATTAATATTAAATCCAGCCACATCCATACACCTTTTGAGAGTTAGCTGAAAATAGTTGTGTTGTGTGGTCGAGTCGTCTACTTTATCTTTGTCCCTTGAAGGTTCCTTTTCACATTACTAATCGTTAACTTTTCCTACATTTTTTGCCTTTCCACATTATCACCATTTATCACTTTTCCTTATTCATTTTGGCTGTTGAGACAAAAGCGTAGGTGTTGCAACAATGAAAGAAATTGATTGCCATTTTGGAGCAATGTAGGAGCCAATGTATCACTTGGTAATCTGACAAAACATTAAAAAGAGTTCATGAGAAAAAAATTGAAAAAGTGATATTTTATAATTTATTCATAAAGTTCTAATTAGTATTGCAGTATAGGATGCAAATAAATCGAGTCAAGTTATGTGCTCCTTATTCAATTTTTTTTTTTTAATTAAAAAGGAATGAATTGAGGCTATTATACGAGCCCTGACCATCCCACATGTGCCTAAAAATTCGAGCACCACACCCTACACTCGGGGGGAATCAAACCCTAGACCAGTGATGACTTACAACTGAAAAGCAGATGTCCGACCAACTGATCTGAGTACACGGCGCATGTACTCTTATTCAATTAAACTTGCAATTATGCTTTATATATATATATATATTATACCAGCCTCCAACCACCCTTAATAAATATATGGAGGGTGGTACTCAAATCGTTAAGACACATTAGGGGTGGTTGGAGGCTGGTATAATATATATATATATATATATATATATATATATATATATATATATATATATAT